>WNWK01000047.1:782500-805000 GCA_009830355.1 Cherax destructor
GTGCCAGATCAACCAGGCTGTGATGGATATGTGGGGCAGCGGGCCTCCAGCAGCAACAGCCTGGTTGACCAGGCAAGCACCAGACGAGCCTGGCCCATGGCCGGGCTCAGAGAGTAGATACTCTCGAAACTCTTCAAAGGTATATCAAAGGTATATCAAAGGCTGTGATGGCTATGTGGGGCATCGGGCCTCCAGCAGCAACAGCCTGGTTGACCAGGCTAGCACCAGACGAGCCTGGCACATGGCTGGGCTCCGGGAGTAGAACGACTCCCGAAACTCATCAAAGGTATAGAGTTACCACAATCTACTTACTGTACTCCTCTACAGTAGTGTGTTTTGAAGAGTCTCTTCCGTTCTTCTCTCTCTCTCTCTCTCTCTCTCTCTCTCTCTCTCTCTCTCTCTGCCAAGGAGTAATTTCAGTACGTAGTTTTACAACCAGGTCCTTCAGTATTCCAGGCGTAAAATATTATACTTATTTCTTGAATACGTTTCAAGAGTAATTTAGAGAGATTTCAGGCGTTCAACATCATTTATGTTTGAATTTATGCGAACAGTGAAAGTTGTCCGAATAAGCAATTTATTCTGCCTTGAATGGGACTTTTAGTGCATAGCAATATTTCGGTTTATGGTATATCGGTGTCTATTATAAATTGTTTAAGATCTCTTTGTTTTGAAAGTTCTTGTTATTCAGCTTATCAGTTCCCTTGTAACTGTAAATGTAAATTATTTTTGTGGAGCCTCCTTGATGCTGGTGAAAGGATTATGATTTAAGAAATTGGAGTTACACCTCCGTTCCTCGGGTTAAAAGTAATTGCCTCCAATTCCCAAAGTGCTGTACAACTCTTCCGATTTGTTACCCGCACGTTGTTTAGATTCCTCCTCGACTCAACCGAGTACTTGGATTTCGATTCCAATTTGCATTTCTTCAGTTTTTTCACTATGGAGTAGGCGCAATTTGTCTTCGTTTAACATTGCAGTCTTTTGTGTGGCCCACAGGAAGTCTTGGATTACGTGAACTTGTGGTGTCCTCATTGGATGCCTCTCACAGACGAATTTTAGCACTGTCAGTGAAGGATAACAGTTCTAAGATTTGTACTTTAGTCTGCTAAATAAGACAGAATGAAATGGAATGAATATTGTGTCGTGATGACCAGGACTTTTCACTCTTCAGGTTTATTTAGTTAAAGGACTGGATATATATTTTCTCCTTTTTTTCAGTCTTTTCTTCATTGAATTTTTTTGTTACTGAACCATGATCACAGTTGCCAAAGGCTTTCCCAAAATGTGTACATTACACAATGTTGATTGTCTACCAATGCGTTCAAAAGCAATGTACCATATTCTCCTAAAACAAATTTTGAATCTATTTTAATGTAAACTGGATTAATATTGTGACTAACGTCTATTGTTCCAGGTAACTTACGTAGCAGACGATTATGGTGGCTACCGGGCTGAGGTGAGCTACTATGGAGAAGCTCAGTACCCCTACGAATACGGTCCCCCAATCACCTTCAAGCCCCAGCCATACCAGCCTCAGCCCTCATACAAGCCTCCATACCAGCGCTAACCTGTGCTATAATAATACGTTATCTAGTATATTCCTCATGCCATACGATATTTATTAAGTTCCACTCAATTCACATTTAAGGAATGATAAATAAACAATTACCCCATTAATTAAATCCTTTCTTGAACACGAGTCCTTTACTGATTGTTTTACCTTGTAGACATAAGACAGAGGTGCAAAGAATTTATTTACTGTTTACCTTTAGGAGTTCATAGAAATTAATAAAATTGAATTGTCATGCAAATTAAATGACCCAAGTGAAAAATAAAAATTTCCCTGTAGCGGATACTGCTAATATCATAGCATATATATCTGAAGATACACTATTACACGGTTGATACGCGACCTTTTTTCCTTCACACCAAAAATCTCGGAATGAATAGCCTATATATATATATATATATATATATATATATATATATATATATATATATATATATATATTAGGGTCACATTGCTGTTACAAGGAGGGGATCACATTGAAGTCTTTAAAAACACATCAGATGGCCACACTAGCCTAGGTTACTTACAAGCCTTCGCATCGACGTGCTCAAAAAAATGTCGTTTGTTTCTCTAATGTTCATTGCTTTAATTTTTTACCGTGTAAAATGGTTTAGTCCAAAATTTATATACCTCTTAATTACGAATTAAAGCTGAGGATCTCATCCCTTTCATGTCTACTCTCTCGAGGCTCTCAAAGATTCCAACTTAAAGGGAGATGCAACATTTATTAATAACAAAGAAACAAGGGAAATACTTACGTAACAATACGACTTGTTTTCAGCAAGCCATTATTTTGACTAAAAATTTACAATAAAAATTATTTTTTCATAAATGAGATTCTAAACACTACCAACAGCTTTACATTTATCACCATTTCTGCTATATCCCTTACCCCAGTTGAATTTGACGAAGTTGATAATATGCTAATTCACTCTGTCCCATATATTTCCTATAGAAATAATAGTCTGGACAAAAATGTCATTCCAGTCACTAAAATCCTCGGACACAAAGGTGGCAATAAAGCAACTGACAAAAAAAAGTATACCGAAACCATTGGCATCACACATCAGAATCTTTGAAAGATTCTGATAATGGAATCACAACAATCACAACCCAGAGCAACATGGGTTTAGAGCAAGACGCTTCTGCCTCTCTCAACTGCTGAGCCATTATGATATGGTTTTAGATGTAGATGATAAAAATATAGATAACGTTGAGCCTGTACAGCAGATGATTGTACATATATATAATATATCTGGGGAAGGAGCGAGGCAGGTGTGAGGAGAGGTCACTTGTAGTGCAAGTAATTCAACGTAACAACTGGTCTCGACTATAGGCTTTGTTCAACAATTAACTGTATTGCTAAAAGTCTGTCAAGTAGTTACTCTGCTTTACAAATCTAAAACCGTACTAGAGGTGTTCAGTCCCTTAGCCTTACAAATATAATGACGTACTAAAGGTATTCAATCACTTATCCTTTATCTAGAATAACCAATAAAATAGATGTGTATATATTTGTACAGAAAACTGGTACACATTTGGTGCGAGGTTTCCTGCAGTGCTCCTCCGAGGCTTAGGTTAGGTTGAGTTCCTCAGGTTGCAGTGTAGTGTGTAGTCTACCGAGTACATTTTCTTCCTCTGGTAGATTTCTCTCCATGAGCAGCACTGCATCAACGCTTAAAGTTGATTTCTGAACCCAGGAATATTCAGCACATAAAATTACACAAAAAGAGACAATGCCAACCCTAAAACGTGTCTATGTTGCCTTACAATTCTCGACATTTTAGTGTTCGCGAAACTTTCCTCTCCAGTTCTGTGTCATATGCGACTTTTACAATGTACAGCATACCCCAATTACCGATATTATTTGAATCAAGAACAGAAAAGGTTCTAAGACTGATCCCTGTGGTAAGTCACTCAATTCAGATACAATTCCGTTAAGGACAACTCGTTGTTTAACCTTCAGTAAACAACCCTTGGCGTTTCATTTATCGTTGTCGTCGCCATACTCTCTGAATTCTGAGTCACCTGAAGATTATCTCTTGGCTTGTTATCTGAAGTCTAATTATCTTCAATCCATAAGCAGGGTATTTTCTACAGCTAAACGCAACAAAGCAGTAGCAAAGTCCATTGCTAAATTCAACAAAGCAGTAGCCTCATCCACATTTAGCTGAATATTTGTGCTCGCATCCTTTATATTATATCGTTACTCACTCTTATAAAATCATGCAAATACAATTTCAACTAATTACAATCATTCGGTTAATCTTGAGCTGCAATGCCACAAAACGCATCTCTGGTTTGGGCATGATTACAGATGTCTGATACAAAATAGGTTTTCACATAACTGTGACGGGTATGGAGTCTTTCTTTCTAGTCCTTCGGACTAGTGTGAAATAAAGACATATACAACACCCAGAACTAGAACAACTCATAGATAAGGACCCACAAAGGGTGAGGGGAAAGTGAGGACAGATGAAGAATAGGCGGGGGAGAGGAAAAGGCTACAGAAAGAGAAAAAGAGCCGGGGGCTAAACACAGCAGGAAAATCAAGTCATAGCGGAGCGAAGAATTCTTAATCCAATGTAACAGCATCAACAAGTCAGCACAGCAGCCTGACAAAGAATAAAAATAGAACTAGTCAACACCTAGTAAATTTACAAGATATTCCACTCACAAGGGCCTTTGTGAATACCCCACCTTTTTCCCATACCAGCCTTGATTTGATAGTTTGTCCGTAATGATATACAATATTTACTTCTACTGTGGCCTAGTGTTTCCCCGCTGGATTTACTTACTACATAACCTTCTTTAACTGTTCACTATAACCAGGAAGTAACAATACTTTTTTTTATCAAGGTATTTACTTGTCACTGTGGGAGTGTAGAGCTGCGACCGTCACAAGAGACAAGGAGTGCTGCTGGTCACGTTCCTGTAAGATTAGTCTTACACAAATGCTTAGCAGGCACACCTGTTTACAGTAACATGAAAACAGTAGACCTGTGCTGATTGGAAAATTTTAAAAATGAATAATTCAATAACATCTTCAGTCACCTAAGAAAATTTCTGCTTAAACCATAAATATAATTATATATACGTGTTATACTGTATATAAATATGAAAAAGTTAAAATTATTGTAATCCTCCCAAATTTTTAAATAAACTGATGTAGAGAGTAATGCCGCCACTTGTGTATAAAAACACAATATGCAGAGCAAGCTATTACTGAATCTACGTTTCGCTCAAGGCAGAGCTTGAAGTCATACTTAATGAAGCTCTACAGTGAGAGAAACGTTATCCCAACACAATACTACTTTGATCTGTATTTTGTGCCTTTATACCCATTCTTAAAATAATGAGCATCAAAACTCCAAAAACATTCAAATTAATCCCCTAATGCTTGGAGTAAACCATAAATACAATTACAGTTACTTATATTACTAGAGACAATCTGACAGCTGGTGTCACAGTCTTCATATATCTGAAGGCTGGTGCTCGTGATGAGATCACTGCCTATTCAATCACCACTGCCCATTCAATCACCACTGTCCCTTTCAAGCAAATATGACAGTGACAGACACGACAAGACGTACTGACGGTGATACAACTCTGGGCGTTGTTAACCCCTCATTACTACATACCTCGATCACTGTCATTGTATGAAACGCGCAGAGTAACCTAAATACAGGAAAATTTCAGTGTCTGTCGTTCCTCGGGCTATGGAAGTGTGTGGTCGAACTCTATCCATGCTACGTGAGGTCACTACCAGCCTGCTTGCTAGGTCTTACGCCACCAGCCACCACTGTTTCTGGCAACACTAAACTGTACGCTAAACTAGTCTACAGGAACAAAAACATTAGCGGCAATAATTGGGAAAGACAGAGAAACAGTACCAGTAGCATCAGTAGAAACACAAGCCTTAATAACAAGAGCAGCATCACCATTAACACAGCAACTGCAGCAGTAGTGGCAAAAACAGCAGAAGCAACAACTGCAGTAAAAGCAGCAGTAGCAGTAACAGCAGTAGTAATGCCACTAGCAGCAGTAACATATAGTGTGTATTCTTAAACAATTCACAATAATTTGCAGGAAAGAGTACATTATTATGTCACATCACCTTGAACACGGAATGGAGGCGACGTTTATCTTAGCAACTTCAAATTACATGCCAGTTAACCATCCCTTAACTTTATGGTACGATTAACTTTCCAAGTCTCTACTGTGACAACAGGTTATGTTCTATCCTTTTCTTTAATTAAACAAATGATTTATCGAGGAAGTTGTTAAGAGAAAAGTGTTGTTAATATTTCTGGACAGACTGAATAATGTGCATAAAGGGAAGAGCACAAAATAGAGAAGAGATGTGATGTGACTGAATAAATCAGTTTCTGCAGATGTATAACATTCTGTGGTGAAATAATTTCGTAACGAAGTGTAGTCGTCTCAGTATCATTTTTACAGTGTAGTCGTCTTGTTTCAGCATCATTTTGAAATACGAAAAAGACGGGACCACTTGTTTCGAACACTTACTCCACTCGCCGCCATCTTCTTATACTTCATATCTCCAATTAAACCAAGACACTGACTGATTACTTACGAACAATAGCCCGATCTTGGGAACAGATTAAATTTCTTCATTAAAGACACCAGATTTAACTTGTAAAGCATCTTGAAGAGTTCGAAATTCGGCCATAAGAATTCATGGCCAAAATTTCTGAATAAATGATTAGAATGATCCTGCCTAAAAATAATAAATCTGATGGTAATAAATCTAAACTGCCAGCGGAAGGTAACATTTAAGTCACATATTCTTCACATGTCAGACATTTCTGACCTGTGTTCAACATTCCGCACGTGTCAAGCATTCCTCACCTGTCTTACGCTATCCTCGCCTGTGTCAAGCACTCCTCGCCTGTGTCAAGGTATTCTCGCCTGTGTCAAGGTATCCTCGCCTGTGTCAAGCTATCCTCGCCTGTGTCAAGCTATCCTCGCCTGTGTCAAGCTATCCTCCCCTGTGTCAAGCTATCCTCGCCTGTGTCAAGCTATCCTCCCCTGTGTCAAGCTATCCTCGCCTGTGTCAAGCTATCCTCGCCTGTGTCAAGCTATCCTCCCCTGTGTCAAGCTATCCTCCCCTGTGTCAAGCTATCCTCCCCTGTGTCAAGCTATCCTCCCCTGTGTCAAGCTATCCTCCCCTGTGTCAAGATATCCTCCCCTGTGTCAAGCTATCCTCCCCTGTGTCAAGATATCCTCGCCTGTGTCAAGCTATCCTCCCCTGTGTCAAGATATCCTCCCCTGTGTCAAGATATCCTCCCCTGTGTCAAGCACTCCTCGCCTGTATCAAGATATCCTCACCCGTGTCAAGTATTTATCTTGACAGCCAAACTCACTCACCAGCATCCTTTTAATTAGTCAGTCTTCCAGTACCTAAAGAAAATCTAGAAATCAACATTTTTTTTCACTTAACACTCGCAAAATCTAATTATAACATGACATATCTCTATTTCAATTTCATCAGCAGGGCGAATGGCGCTTATATATAACCGGCTGTATTCATATTTGAAAATGTTAAGACACGATATTTATTAGTAGACATTTCTTAAATATCAGATTTTTTGGGAATATTTAAAAGCATATTCAAGCCAAACCTCATCGTTGAAATGGGAAAGAATTTCCAAAGTACATCCTGAAATTGAAAGGAGCTGGGCTAAATCCGCCTCGAGAAAATGACAAGAGAAATTCTCCTTGATTGAGGGAAAATCCTATAACAAGCGGAAACGCAAAGGCAACGGTGAATTGACGGTCATGAGATACCAATTTCTCAAGGAATTCGCGTTCATATTTATGTTTATTTGCTATACTTGCCACTTCCACCCAACCGACCTTACTCTATATTCGCTATACTGAATGACAACTCTTTCTCGCCCTTCTAACAGCCGTACAATGTGAGTTGGTACCGTCAAGTCGAGGCCAAGGCCAGAGCTCGACCCTACGTGTATAAAAATGGGCTGCAGCACCAATGAGATATCACTCACTTCCCGACTTCCAACTCGACATGATCTGCAAGGTGGTGTGTTCTACGTGTTCTGTTCTTTGATTTAAATTTCATCAAATAGGATCATTAATTCTAAAGGCTGTATCAATGTTGAAGGTCAGAGCTAAACCTGTGAAAACTACGGAATCTGCACGAAACATTCAACGAAGTGCCTTAGAGGAACACGGAAAACAATTCTGCTAAGTGGAAAGTGTGAAGGATGTACTTTCAAGCATTGTTTTCCAAACGCTGAAGTAAATTTTGCACCCACAGGCTGCGTTGGTCCTGGCGGTGGTGGGCGTGGCTGTCGCCGCCCCTGAAGACCTCTATGGTCCTCCTCAACACAAACCCGTCTACGGTCCACCACCCAAGCAAGTCTATGCCGAGGTCAGTCCACCATCACGAGAATAAATTGCAGGAAATTACGCATAAAATATTATTATTTAAGGCCGTAATATATAAAATTAAAAATTAAGACTAAAAGTTACAACACAGTAGCTGAAGAAATGACAACCCATAAATTAGAAAATGTTAAGTAGACGATATTTCACTCCAGCATCAACCATTATAACCAGGAGGGATTTGAAAATGGTTCAGGCCACACTGGAAAATCTCCATTCCCAATTTATGGTTAGATGGAAATTGTATCTTAAAAAAAATATTTTTTTTTTGTCTTGCAGGTGCCATATAACTTTGCTTACGGAGTAAAGGACGACTACAAGGGTACTGACTTTAGCCAAAACGAAGAATCTGACGGGAAGACCGTCAAGGGCTCCTACACCGTTCTTCTTCCCGACGGCCGCAAGCAGACGGTAAGCCAATATTTATTAACGAAAACCAGGTGTGTGTTAAGTTCAGAAATACTTCAAAGATAAACCATGAGAAAGTGATATTAAAAAATTTCACTGCGTGGTTTCCGGCAGGTGAACTACGTCGCTGACGATTATGGCGGTTTCCGGGCTGAAGTGAGCTACTACGGTGAAGCCCAGTACCCAAAAGAATACGGTCCACCCATCACCTTCAAGCCCGTGTACAAACCCCAGCCTACATACGGACAACCTGGATACCAATAGATCATGCAAACATCAAAGTCTCTAACCCCCTACCGTTTTCAACAGGCATTACTTTTATCTTAGTATTCTGTAAATACTAAAATAAAAATGTAAACACACATGGATGTTATACCAATACGTTGCATCAAAATAAAAATGATATAATTTTGAGGTACAGAATTAAATTATCAAAATACCTTGACAGGAGTAATTATAAATGGTCACTACCAATGGTAACTCAAGCTTTTGTGTGTCTACTTAGCCGAGTTTGAAGGTGTTGAGCTCCACCTCTAGGACCTGTCTATTAACTTTAGACTAGCAGCCATCATTCATCACTATAGTATCTGCTATCGAAATTAAAATATTTAACATTTAATATAATATTCCTCAGTTATTCTACTTCTTTACTGAACTGACGACAGGTTTGTAATTATCTACTTTGCTATGCATTTAGTGTCCCCGATTCTATAATTAGTCACTGAATATTTTAAAAGATGCCAGTATGTAGGCTTAAACTACCTCTTCTTGTGGCCCATTCCAGCTTTCCATTGTTACATTTAAAAAAAAAAAAACTTCTACTGTCCTTTAAGCATAGTTTTTTTCTTAATTTGAAATCAAGACCTTATCTTCACCAAATTGATGATATACATTAAACAAAAATTCCCCATTTTAGATTTTGTTTTGCCCACTTATTGGTAATCACATCTCTTCTTAATTTATATTCTTAATTAAATTATTTTATTGCAGTTCTTTACACTTTTAATATACATTTTTTTGAGTGAGCACAGCATATTACAATCAAACATTCCGGTTTAAATAGAGGCATCTAGCCGCCCATATATTTGAAGGCTAGTTTTTCAAGACTGTTAAGCTTTTTTCTACTGCATTGATATGATTTTCTGGTGATACTTTGCTGTCTGTCTTTATCAAATGTTCTCACATTTTATCACATTCATCATCAAACCGACTCCTTTCAGTTAATATACAAGTATTTCTTTCAAAATTTCTTTCATTTTTAGTCTTATCTTAGTGTTTCAGGCAGTAAGTATTTAGGTAGCAACTTTTAACCTATATTGAAACCAAAGTTTCTCCTTCCTTTAACACGGCTTTCCAGCACCTGTTGTTGAATCACTTTTCTGTCCCAAGTTTTCATTTTCTGAATGAAATATTTCACACCTCAAATCATATAAAGTAGTTAAATGTACATTATGAAAAAAAACTTAAACTTGTTTGCATTTTATAATACACAATATTTGCTCACAACTGTTTTCTTTACGATGCTGCTATAATTCAGCATACTTTCCTCTTCTTTAGTGCTATCTATATTATCTTTCTCTTTTCCCAAATCTACCTTGTCTATATTTCTCCTTTTCCAAATCATATTTTGCATTCTCATACTTCAGCTCAGGTGGTACCTGATCACTGTTGTCGACTTGGTGAAAATAATACACACTGAAGATCTCCTCTTCTTTTCTCTAGTCTCGAGTGGATGGTATGTTACCCTCTCCCATACATGCTCTGCTGCTGTTACGCATTAGTACGTAAATTATTTTGTCAGAAAATATGATAAATTAAGTTAACTATACATTGTTAGATCTAGCCTAGTGTAATCCAGCCTATATCTTTGTAATTAATATTTCCGAATAAAATATTTTCTTCGTCTTTTCCAGGTTTTAATACTAGTTCCTTTAATATTTTACGGTGATAGCTTATTTTACCTAAACTCTTCTCTGGCTCGTATTACTGAATGTTCAAGTGTAAGCATTAATAAACATCAATCTTACTGGGTTTATAATTCAATCCCCCAAAAAGTCATTTAAAAAATTAATTTTAATTTCAAGAGAATTAACCCAGGTTGGGTGCTTCATCCTGGGGCAGCATTCTCTATAATAGATCTTGCGTACACAACATTCTTAACGTTCCTTGTTTAGGTTTCTGAACGCTGTTCTATGCCGCCAAATTAACTCGGGTTATGCACACATCTGGCGATATATTTGGTGTGATGTAGCCTTTCAAGTCCTATCTGCTACTTGCTGATTTACATACTCCACCCTGTTCATGCTGTTTTCTCTCCTCTATTGTCATTACCTTGCATTAAAGTTGAACTCCTGTAACCGTTTGTCTGACAAGCCTCTCAGCTCGTCCAAGAGACTTGTTTGTCCTCAAATGTTTTAATTCTTCTCTGGGATATTACGAAAAAAAACAGAAACAGAAGTGGTCCTCAGTAGAGATTCCTGAGGGACCCCACTTGTTACACACCAGCACTTCCCTCACCCATCCTTGGTCTCCAGTCTTTCAGTTGCTCCATCTCTGGATTTTTTTCCTTTGTCTCTAGCGAGATCCCTTCAAAATTTCTTTCATTTCATATCTTAGTGTTTCAAGCTGTATTTAGTTAGCAACTAAATACAGCTACCCTTCTCTACTTGCATCAAATTTGATAGTCTTCCATTCTGAGGCGTTGTATGACCACTATAGGTTTTGGTGTTTTCCATAAATATACACTGGTGTTGTACCTCATCAGAAGCTTTATTATAATATCCGAAAAAGGAGTCCACTATGCCCCTACCTATCCTGTTTTGTGTCTTGAAATTGTACTGATATATTCCAACTAACCTATTTGTAGTTTCGGAGGTCAAGTCTCAGCTCTTGTCTTGCTTATTTAAGAATAACCACTACATGACTCGTAACAGCGAGTCCTGTCTCATTTATTCTTAAAACTGTCTGGTGTGCACCTCATCATACTGCACATGTACACGAGCTTAAGAAATTATACATACAAAAAAGTATAGCATGACTGATAATTTACATATATTGCATATCTACTGCAGTGCATATTTAGGCCTAAGTGAAATGGATAGGTAAGCTATTATGTACACATGTGTACTTACCATATTGTTCAAGAAGAGTTCATGTTTCAATATCTATTAAATATACTTGTATTGTGCAATATCTCACGAACACGTCTGTGTTTTGAAAACATGCACACCAATAAAGAAAAAAAAACATTACCGCGACTAGAACAATACACGAATAACTCTCACATAGGAGAGAGACTTTGTGAAGCCTCTCCTATGTGCGAGTTATTTGTATATTACACACCAATGTTAAGTTACCAAGTGTTACGTGGAGGAACACAGACCAAAAGATATGATCATGACACAAAATGTTCATTGACAAGAAGACAGGGCAGACAAGAGATGTTATAAATCATAAAATGTAATAGTGAGGAAGTGGGACGAGCCAGACAACGATAGTTCCAAGAATCATCTGCCTGCCTCTGCCGTCAGCTTTCAGACCAGGTCTGCAAGCTGACCATACGTGAACTGAAAAGTAAATATGCCAGAGGGAAATCAGGTCATTCGACGAAAAGTAAACTCCCTGGCCAAAGAACTGGAAATCAGCCTCGGTAAACTATAATGGGTAATAAGAAATAGACAATTATATACTAAATTCACTTTTATAAGTGCAATTATTTCGTGTTACTTGGGAGCAACGGAGGATCCAAATGAAAGATTAAGAATGAAAACTTGCAAAAATGAAAGAAGCAAACAATATGCTTATAAAATAAAAGAAGCAAAATGAATTCTTACAAAATGTAAGAAGCAAAATGCATGCTTACAAAATGAAAGAAGCATGAAAACATGCCTACAAAATGACGCAAGAAACATGCATGCAAAATTAAAGCAAAAAAATATTTACAAAATGAAGGAAGGATAAACATACAATCCAATACATTCCCCACTGCCTACGAAATGTTATTTTTCTTCGTCATTTATAAAGCAAATATAAACAGAGAGCGAACATGAGATCTACACATTACAAAACATCATTAGTAATCGTAATTTTAGCGGGTGTTCCAGTACTGGTAACCAATAGCGTGTAAAGGGTAAAACAAAGAAAACCCACAATGCTGTTTACTTTACAACGCCAGCGAGCAATGAGGCTGATCGGCTGGCCAATCAGATTTTGTAGAAACCCTCTTTTGTACGTATAGCACACTTTTCTTATCTTAGCGGGAAAGCGCTAAGCACGCATGGGTTTACTTGAATAAAAGCAAATTCAATGAGTGGTCTTTAAAAAAACAAAAAAAATCCTTATAACATCAAAAATTAAATATTACAATGAAAATGATAAATTGCTTATAAAATGAACTTTTACACATATAGTTTTGCAATGACATCCTTTGGTAATATTCCAGTTAAGTATTCTTATGCAAATTACAAGTACACACAACAAATGAATATTACAGAAGGATGAGTGCAAAAATATATTTATAATAGTTCAAATATTCAATATATACTTAATATAGTGCGTACTATTTCTGCACGCCTAAATTTGAACGATTAATGTATTTTCAAAATATACAAAGATTCATGGTAATATTAATTAAATGTGGAACTAATGAGGAATTGATGACAACGATAAAGAGATACAGATGCGCACAGGCGGACACACACATGCAGATAATAACTAGAATTAAAATCATGTAATGAAGGCCCTTACTGAAACAAACACACACACACACAATATATATATATATATATATATATATATATATATATATATATATATATATATAATATATTTTTTTAATATGATGGGGTCCACCTCTGGTGTAAATTGTGGGACCCTTAGCCTCGGAGAAGTGGATAAAAAGGCTTCAAGTAAGAATATTTAGATTTCTTTCTGAAGCCATTTGAATAGTATTCCCTTTCTCTACCACCCCATCTTTTCATTGTGTACAAACTTTATTTCAAGACAAAATACATTGACAAGAATACAATAGTGAGTAAAACAACATAGATAACTCAGAGCTACATGTCAAATACTTCGTCCAGCTCCCCGGCAGTGGGCCGCGTGCCCAGAATGCTGCAAGCCTTTTCTCTCTGGATAGCAACAATGAGTCTCTAAAAGAGGAAGCTGGTCGCCCTGTGGTCCTTGGTTTCTATGATGAGTTTTTCACCCAGCTCTTTGAGAAACTTTAGAGCACACTTGCAACATGCTCCAAGGGTCTCCGACCCTATTGGGATGAAGTTATAGCAAGGGGGAAGGCCTTCATATTTGCGAGTCTTCTGGGTCTCCCTGTGGCTGGCAGCTCCATCCCCTTCGGCTAGCACACATGAATAAGTACAGCAAAAGGATGTTATAAGTAAGTAAAAAATAATAATGCTTCTAACAACAGACAACCCCCACAATAAAGAACAATTAACAGAGGTTACCTAATTAGATACATTTGCAGGTTTTACATATATTATGAGGAAACAGAGGTAGGTAAGATAATGACACTGTGGATGTTTTCCATTTTCTTACTTCTGACAATATACCACAATTAAAAATTCCTCACAAACTATTAACTTCTATATAAAGTGGCTTGTGATTCTTACTTTTACTCATTATTATTACTATCATTATTACCTTCTAAGTATAATTTCATATGGACTAGCTAGCAAAATGATAGATGTAAGTTCCTCACGGTACTCCTTGATATCCTTGAACTTCCGTTCTTCACGCAGCGCTAAGGTCCCCTTCCCCAGTTCAGTCACTTCATACAAGTGACAAAAATAATGGCTAAAAAAATAAGACACCGGATGAACAAAACTGGCTTAATTAAATCTTTAGGAATAGAGTGCCAGATGTAAAGACATTAAAGCACTAGGAAAAAGTGCCAAGAGTAAAGACATTACAGCTTTAGGAAGGAGAGCCAGGGGTTAAAAAAAAAAAAAAAAGAGAAACAAGCGCCAGGAGTAATGCTAATACAGTTTTAGGAGTGCGCCCCACTGTGCAAAATTATCCCTTTATCTGGAAATAGTTAACTCCAAACCCTACGAAAATTTTCTTAGAACGTAAATACCATTTCTACCTACTATTTCATCACTACAAGATCAATACAAGCATAATATTCCAAGATCTCAACGATGAAGTACTCACTACAAGACCAATGCGACAAGCTTAGTGCGATAAAAAAAATACTACATCACTACGCTAGATCCTGTCGTAGATCAATCACTACGACAGGTCTGTTGAAGCAACAAAGAATAAATAAAATGCTTCTGTTACATACCCAGAGTTTGCGGAAGCGGTTGACAACTGTTACTTAGGTGACAGAGCTATGCGATGAAGGCCAACTGAATTACAGGTAAAATAAAGAAAGTAAAGTTTACACAACATAACTTGCACGAAACTTGACAAAGCTATGTTTATGAAACTATCAATTTGAATACACATTACAAGGAGGAATATTGAGCATATTGAGCATGCTCAATATGTGATGTATCTAGGCTTTACCACTGGACAAGGCGAAAAACTGAAAGAATCTTATAAGTAATATTGTAAGAAAATCTTTTATTTGGAGCACAACAAGGTAAATACGACTACAAGTTTAAAAAAAAATTCCAAGGAGTACAGTTCGAGGAACTTTAAAGAATTCCCAATAATTTAACTGCCTGCCTGCGACTTCACCTGCCTTCAAAGGGAATGTCAGCGTGCAGCAATACTTTAATCTAGAGAGAACAAGAGCATCATCACTGGCTTGTTTTCAAAGTTCTAGTTATCCAGCCTATCATTATCGTTGCGATTGCAATCCTAACATTATCACTCCTAAGTCATTCATATCAATATTATGTTCTAGTAAACGGTTTGAATGTTTTGTAATCTGTTCCAGTTTTTATTTCCTTTGTTTTTTCATAACAAAGTAACTAAAGTTTGACAATCATATTGGTTTCTGTGGGCCACTGAAATACCTGATTTATGTCAACTTCAAGATTTGCTGTATCATCTATAAAGGATGATGCAGAAAGTTGATGTGTCTCTATGTCGAGTATTAGAATGAGAAAGAACTGGGGGAAGTACATTGCCTCGACTAGAGCTTCTCACTGTTTCAACCTCTGATATTACTTTGCGGATTACACTTAGAGTTCGATTTATCAGAAAGTTGAATATCCACCTTCCCACTCCTCCAGTTATTCCATGTGCACGCATTTTATTTGCTACTGCACAAAAGACAACTACAAAGTCTGTGTATACAACACATTTCAATATAGTCAAAATCATATCAAATTGGTCAAGCCATAACGAGAGGGAAGAGCAACTTACGTAGAATCCTTCGACTAATAATTATACCAGTCTGGATCGTAATGACTTCAGCCTACAACGAAGACATCGGAAAATAGTGTGTACGTTAGTCGGCACCAGAAAGGCAACAACCGCTGTCTACTTCATAATATATCTGAATGAATCTCAAGAGGAAAAAACAGGTTCCTTTCCAAGGTTTCACACACTCGTCAAAAGACCTGCCTGGGAATGTTGAATCCTACATGTCATTGTTTGCAGATGATGCAAAGTTCATGAGAAGAATAAATACTAAACGACCGCAAAAAAACTGCAGAATGACATAGACTGACTGCATGAACAAGCAACTAAATGACTACGAGAGTGCAAGCACGATAAAACACGAGGTTATGAGGATAAGAGAAAACAATCAGTACCATATAAACAATATGGATTCCAGAATTACATACGAGATATGAAGACAGACACCACAAACATAACCCTGAGAACCACAAAAATGTCATCACAAAACAGGTAATTAAACATAAGTGCAAACAAACACATAGGCAGCTTTAGAGAAGATAAACATACGTGAGGTTCTACGCTCGTTTCTGGTCCCTTCAGATATTTACAATAATTTTTTTTTACGACATTTGCAATTGCTATTATGAAATTCCTGATCTGTGTCCTAAATACGTCAATATATTTATAGTGAAAATGACAGCTCCAGGTTTAAGGAAGCTTCAACACATAACAAACGGAGCCTGCTAATAGTCTTAATGTTATTTTTTACTGACACCGCTGATTAACTGCCCGTCAATGAATAATCATTTAAGTAACTTTTGGTTGAATTTCGTGCCCCACAAGCAATGCAGACAATAATATATTAACCAATTGGAACTTTCATTCTCTTTTTCAACAAATAAAAAAAAATCCATTAGTAAAGGCTTGCGTAGGTGCATTTTATACCTCAAAATATTACCAAAAAATAAGATATATTAATACAAGCGTTTTTTAACGTTGATATTATTGAGTTAAGATTTTAACACGTTTGAAGAAGCATAACCTTAATGCTAACTTTCCCCCCATTATGTATTCGGGCTCAAAGTCTTTTAATTTCCTTCTTACCTTCACTCATCAATCGGTAGACAATGCATTTCCCCTTCGATACTCAGCAAATACGGCCTCTTTATTTGCTTAGTGCTGCGAGCACTGCAAACACTCCTCTCACCCTCAACTCTCCACCGTTCTCTCTCCTTTTATCTCTGTAATTTCTCGTTTATCTCTCTATTTAATCTCTCACTGATTTCAATTTAAACTTTCATTTTCGTTTATTTCTCTATTTAATCTCTTTTTGATATATATTTTATCTCTATTTGATTTATTTATCTCTCTTTTCTCCTATCTCTCTCTAATAAATTCAATTTATTTCCATAAGCATCTCAGTACCGCTGAGAGAGAGAATTTATGTTTTAAAACCGGGAAGTTTACGCCGTCCGAAAGAGCGCTCACTAATCTTATAAACACTTATCTTATAAATACTCTTTTTGCAAACACTAATCTTTTAAACACTACAACGAGCAACAAATTAAAAACAAAATATCTTTATATATAGAGATGATAATTTTACTTTGTTTTTAGCAAAACTGGATACATTAGCAGTGTGCTGCTACCCTATCCCTAGTGGCCTTCTTGTAATAAGTATTTTATAATATGTAATAATACCATAAAATATGTAAACCCCACATTGCAATATTAACAGAGAAATAAAGAATTAAATTTTTTAATTTAATTTAATGATAGTTACAAATTCTATCTATACACAAGCAGTCCGGACACAAGAATAACAGTAGGATCGAAACGTCGCTATAAGTTTCCCTCTCCTAGTTATTTGTGTACTGGTCCAGTCACGGTGTTGTGCCCTTCTGTTTTTTAAATCATAGCTATACAATTTCCCATACGCAAGATAAATGTAATTTTTATGAAGATATCTGTATCGTCACAGAGCTGTGAAATAAAAGGGGAATTTGAACTACTGTAGTTTATATATGTAATTATAAATACATATGTACAGCCATGGTTGTGCTAGCCTCGCGACAACCAGCTTGATGACTATTATAAAAACTACTTGTACAGTACTAAGTAATACCCACTAATTATAGACTAAGCTTACTTTACCTTGCATTCGTTTATTAGGGTCAAGCCAGGAAGCAAAGCTAGTTTGCTATGAAAAATAAAGGCCTGGTCAAGGACCGGGCGGCGGGGGCGTTGACCCCCCGAACCCCCTCCAGGTATACCCACAAACCATTTTAATTCACACAGTTGCATGTAAAGTATGACAATAAACACAAGCACACACGGGCGAGCGAGCAAGCAAGCACACACACACACACACACACACACACACACACACACACACAGTTATCAGATGAACACGCATCTATATAAGCACACGTATGAATACACATGCATAATACACACACAGTACTATGTACACAGATGTAAGGAAACAGCTGATGGTATATGTCCATTAACATATATTAGCAAAGTATACAGGAGTAAATATGCCTTAAGTGTGCTTAATCAAAACAACCCATCCAAACGCATTAGGACAAAAAATATGTCGTATTGACGAACATACCATATTAAAAAAAAAGAAATTATGTTATAAACACAAGCTAGTGAAACTGTTGTAAATGTTTTCCATCTATAAATATTTCATACCAATGAATGGAGAGAAAAGTATGTTTTAGATTTGCGGAGAGATGCGGTTCTCAGGTGTCTCACTCGTCTAACAATTTGTCATCATTTTCTGCTGACTTTCTGCTCCCCTGCAAATATTCCGACCCTCTTACATGATTTCTAACTGTTCCTTTGTGAGTTGTATTCTTTCGTCCCTTTATCATTGCAAGAAAATTTAATTAAGCGCCTCTTTCTCCAGTCGGTAAACACTCAAAGTCCTAAATAAAACACAAATATCTTTCACTTCTGTCGTTACAATCTACAAGAATATTACCCTTAACCTCTCTGTCATTATGACGGAACGTTACTTTGTCAGGCTCACAGTCTTCTTCTAGGCTGAACCACCCATTCTTAAGTTCACAGTCTTCTTCCATTCTGAAACCTTCCATTGTCAGGTTCACAGTCTTCCAGGCTAAAACCTCCCACTATCAGGTTCACAGTCTTCCAGACTAAAACCTCCCACTATCAGGTTCACAGTCTTCCAGACTAAAACCTCCCACTATCAGGTTCACAGTCTTCCAGACTAAAACCTCCCACTATCAGGGTCTTGTACACCGATACCTTCCACTGTCAGGTTGACAGTCTTCTTCCAGGTTCAAAACCGCACACACGCACAGAAAAACAAATTCACACACATTTCAAAACATATTCAGTATTCATGTTGGCCTGAGTCCAACACGGTGTAGAGTTCTCAGTGCTGCCTTGAGGCAACTAGGTACCGTGCACCACCCTGACTCACCTGCTCCTACACCTCGGCACCTTCAATACGTACCTGCAAAAAATAAAAGTTTATTAGTAAATTTGACAAGGAAGGATAATTAATGCAATATGTCTAAATTAGGTACTCATATATGCGTACCGCAAACACTTTGGTGAGTACTTAAATGTATGAATGTATATACGTATATGTATACTCACCTATTTTTCATTGGAGGGGTCGAGTCTCAACTCCTGGCCATGTAAAAGAGAGAGAGAGAGAGAGAGAGAGAGAGAGAGAGAGAGAGAGAGAGAGAGAGAGAGAGAGACAGACAGACAGACAGACAGACAGAGAGAGAGAGAAAGAGAGAGACCTATCTGTGGTTACAGGAGAGAAGTTATTCTTCCAGTAAAGTCCTTAGCATTAAGAGTAATCAAATTTTATAAACTTGTCATTGGTTATAACACAAGCACCGCATAGCACTGTGGTAGTCCGGAGCCACCTTTCCTTTCTCTCACCCAGATGGTTTGTGGCTGGTCGTCTTCCGCCTTGAAGCGCTCAACAGGCCTCAGACCACGCCTGGTTTCGTAAAGCCATTTCGTGAACTTAGCCACATTATGCTTGCAATATACGCTAAGTGAAGCCTGTGAACCAACTTCCTGATCTTTTGACTTCCTTTCTCTTCCATTTCCCACTTAATGCTATGACATTAGCTAATAACGTCAAAGGTCAGATGGCAAATAAAGGTGATAAGATATAAAAACAAGTGTCACCTGCCTTGAGATGACAGTCACAGCTCATCCTCTGTGATCACAGCAAGATGCTCTACAAGGTAGGCCTAGTTGCCACGCTACAAAAGCTCGCATTATTTACCGATGGTGACACTATTCAAATCGCTAGTGCTCCCTCACTTAGAATACTGCTCAGTGCTGACGGCCCCGTTCAGGGCAGGAGAAATAGCAGAGCTGGAACAAATCCAGAGATCGTTTACGGCTCACATTGAGCCATTGAAACATCTAAATTATTGGGAACGCCTTCAAGTCTTGAACATGTACTCATTGGAGCGGAGGAGAGAGAGATACATGATAATATATACATGGAAAGTACTTGAGGGCCTGGTCCCAAATCTGCACACTGCCATAACAACATACTGGAGTGAGAGATATGGGAGAAAGTGTAAAATAAACCCAGTGAGGAGCAGGGGTGCGGTGGGGACAATACGGGAGCACTGTATTAACATCCGGGGTCCCAGACTATTCAACATCTTACCAGAAGATATCCGAACACGGCTGGAACCAGTGTAGAAGCCTTCAAGAGGAAACTGGACAAATATCTTCACCAGGTGCCAGATCAACCAGGCTGTGATGGATATGTGGGGCAGCGGGCCTCCAGCAGCAACAGCCTGGTTGACCAGGCAAGCACCAGACGAGCCTGGCCCATGGCCGGGCTCAGAAGTAGATACTCGAAACTCTTCAAAGGTATATCAAGGTGTTGCCATTCTTAAAATTGTCCCCCTGCGATACAAAAAAAAAAAAAAGATAAAACATGAAATAATTCGAGGGTCAAACTGATGCTAACACAAGTCATTCTAAAGTTGTTTTAAAACTGGTTTTATATAAATATTCCACAAGGTATGATAAATTGTCATCTTTATACAATACAAAATATCTTGAAATATATGCACGTTTGTGTGTGTGTGTGTGATATATATATATATATATATATATATATATATATATATATATATGCAAAAAGATCACAGTAAACAGGTGATATCAAAATATGCAAGACAACCACTATGAAAAATAGAAGAATTCAGCGCTTCTGATACTCACATTATCAAGGAACTATGATAGTTCCTTGATAATGTGAGTAGTCACGAAAGCGCTTGGAATTCTTCTATTTTTCATAGTGGTTGTCTTGATATATATATATATATATATATATATATATATATATATATATATATATATATATATATATATATATATATATATATATATATATGTCTATATATATATGTCTATATATACAGTCGATATTACACAGACGAGCTGCTAGGCTCTCCTGTAATTTATAAATAACTTTATAAATTGTCTGTTCCATTCTCTCTCCCAAGCATCATTATTTATTGCATTTGCCAGTTTTTTACTCTTCCAATACCTACTATTATGGGTTATAAACACTAGTGTTACTTCTTTTTACTATACCATTTATCCCCCACTGCCTCACTAACCCCATCATTTATCCCCTAATGCCTCACTAACCCCATCATTTATCACCCACTGTCATTATCCCCATCAATTACCACATACTGCTTCACTAAACCCAGTATTTATCACCCAATGTTTTACATTTATTCATAATTATTAATTACACCTCAAGGTGTATTATACTGCAATTACTATACATAAATTTACTTTTTTCTCACAAATCTCACAATAGTCTCATCACATGAACCAGAGCAACTCTGCTACTTATTTCTGGCAGCTGTTACAGGTAGGCTTAATGGGTGTGGTGACAGGCACAGTGACAGGCACAGTGACAGGCATAGTGATAGGCACGGTGACAGGCATAGTGACAGGCACAGTGACAACACTGCCACAAGACACTCCCTACGGTCCAGCTGCTGGTGTTTACGCCCGACCTGCCTATCAACATGTGAGTGGACTAACATTTTCCAACGTTCACAACCGCACGCAGGTGGCTTAGTGTAGAAAACTGCGCCCTAAGTGGTTACACTTGCGAGGTGAAAGTAAGTGTTCTGCACAACAAGTGCCAGGTGAATTTAGGTAAGTGGTTGCATTTGTGGCGTCTGGATATTTTATTTAAGCTATGTTTCGCTCGCCTTTAGTTTTATCAAGTCTTGATAAAGTTCTCCATAAGGCCTTGAGAAAGTTCTCCATAAGGCCTTGAGAAAGTTCTCCATAAAGCCTTGATAAAGTACTTTATCATGCCTTGATATAGCTCTCCATAAATCTTTAAAAAAGCTTTTATCAAGCCTTGATACAGCTCTCCATTACAGCCTTGATACAGCTCTACATTACAGCCTTGATAAAGCTTTTATCAAGCTATGATAAAGCTCTTTATCAGTCCTTCATGAAGCTCCTGGCAAGGAGAGGATTCTTTCCGGAGGACTATTTTTTTCCGTGAGCAATGATTTCTGAAAGGTTTCCTTCCGAGTAAGGATTTCAATCTGGAAAAAGAAGAAGGACGTCTTCTGAGGAAGGATTTCTAGTCTAGGGAAAAGATTTCTTCCAGAGGAAGGTTTTCAAAATGGAGAAGGATTCCTACGAGTCTGTAGCACTACCTCCTACGTACGATAATATAACAGTATGAGGGATGACCAGAGGCGCTGGAG
>WNWK01000047.1:807500-1023017 GCA_009830355.1 Cherax destructor
AGCTGGACTATTAGTGAGACCCCAGCTGGACTATCAGTGAGACCCCAGCTGGACTATTAGTGAGACCCCAGCTGGACTATTAGTGAGACCCCAGCTGGACTATTAGTGAGACCCCAGCTGGACTATTAGTGAGACCCCAGCTGGACTATCAGTAACCACAAGACGTACATTAACATCTTGCTAGTCGTCCTAGAATTTTATATTCCAATAAATATTTATTATTACCGAGTTCTTTATTACCCGCTGCAATATGATGATTTATGCATAACCTTTTCAAGTTGAATGTATACACGTATGAACATACACTTATACATAAATTAACGCACAGGAAAGCACGCGTGTGTGTCTGACTGTATGTGTGTTTTGTTTGTATATCTCTCTCTCTCTGCCGGGTCACCACATGGAGAAGACCCGGGCCAGGACCCGTCCTAGCCAACCTACCTGAACCTGATCTCTCCCTCCCTCCCTCCCTCCCTCCCTCCCTCTCCTCTCTCTCTCTCTCTCTCTCTCTCTCTCTCTCTCTCTCTCTCTCAGGGGTGTTACAGAGTGCAGCTTTACGGACTAATACTATAATTAATACTCAAAATTTAACGTGTCAACCATAATGCGTAATTTCATTTATACACATTAAAAAGGTTTTTTCTTCGTATACACTAATTATTTGCATAAGTCATCCATTATTCATGTGCCTAGTTAGAGAAAATTCCGACGATAAACAATGCTGAAAATACCATTCTTTCAACAAGCATAAGGGGACCAAGACTCTTAAACACACTGCCTCCATGCGTAAGGGGAAGTACCAACGAACCTTTGGTTGTGTTCAAGAGGAAAAGTGCTAAGTACATCAAGTCAGTTCCTGATTCGCCGGGCTGTGGTGCATACGTTGGTCTGCGTGCAGTTAGCACCAACAGTCTAATATATATATATATATATATATATATATATATATATATATATATATATATATATATATATATATATATGTTATGTCGAATAGGTAAAACTTGCGATTATGGCTTAAATAGCCATGCTCTTCTTGCCGAATAAGGCAAGTGAAAATTTGTGTATGCAATAATGTTGCAAAAATCATTCTGAACCTAACGAAAAATATATATTTCATTGTACCGCCTCAAGAGAACATAATATACGCGTCACCTTACCTCTGAGCCAGCGATCCTTCAAAGATCACGCATGTAGCAGAACTACATGTTTTTCTCGTGATCCGAGGACACTCGTGTCAGTGGTATCTCAAGGATTAATTTCAGCCTCCTCCTGTTTGAATACCCGCCTCAACAAGCAGTCTATATAGCAATGAAACCATGAAACAAGTAATTTAATTATTTACCAAACTGCGGCAGGCGTATATTGTGTTGTCTCTTGAGGTGGTACAATGTTCGTAGGGTCGAATCCTGGCCTGCCGCAGTTTGTTATATATATATATATATATATATATATATATATATATATATATATATATATATATATATATATATATATATATCAATTACAGAAACATGAATCCCACAAAAAATACTCAATACTTGTTGATGGCATTATATCACAGATAATAAATACTTGTACGTATATAAATTAACTTCACACAATTCAGTTTAAATTAAAATAAAAAAACATCCATTACTGAAACTGAACCATCAATGAAATACAGAAATGAAATTTAAATTGGAAAAAGTGATTGAATTCATAAAGTCGCTAACAGTTCACCCGCGAAAAGTATTTAGTTTGATAAAAGTATTTTCCATTTACATGAGCATACACATGTATACATACATTATACCTGCAAGCATATAGTATGTATAATACAAACATGTATATTACATAAATACACGCATATACAAACGTATAGATACTATTACATATGTGATATATAAGCATGTGAGTACATACATAAAGACAAGTTATATGCACATATTAAATAAAAATACAAATATACACACGAATATAGATAATTCAACGATACTTGCAAATATCAAGTGAATATTATCATATATATATATAAGTTTTATAATATTACTTATAAGTAAAGTATCTAACTTCTCATGGACAGATAGCCGACCGAGAACACACACATAAGTATCCACTACATATACAAGGTGAACACACACATGAGCCTAAGATACTTCAAAGTAAGTTTTGAGTCTGAGAGACTTGCCTGCATAAACGAGGAAGTGGTGGAGCTAAACTACTTACACAGCTTCATGAGTAGGCTTTAAAGACCTTAAGGCTAGAATCCTGCAAATATCGATTAAGACAATTCTAGACGCGGGATCCGGAGTGTACCAACACCCCAAATATTATTAGATAAGTAAACCTAAGCGATTATATATCCACTATCGAATATATATATATATATATATATATATATATATATATATATATATATATATATATATATATATATATATATATATGTGTGTGTGTGTGTGTGTGTGTGTGTGTGTGTGTGTGTGTGTGTGTGTGTGTGTGTGTGTGTGTGTGTGTGTTGTTGTGTGTGTGTGTGTGTGTGTGTGTGTGTGTGTGTGTGTGTGTACTCACCTAGTTGTGGTTGCAGGGGTCGATTCACAGCTCCTGACCCCGCCTCTTCAGTGGCCGCTACTGTGTGTGTGTGTGTGTTTTGTGTGTGTGTGTGTGTGTGTGTGTTTCCTATATCAATGGAGTGTGGTTGAAAACTTATGCAAATCATTATGTAAAAAATACTTGACAGGAAGTCAATTAGCGCCATATAAAAAAAAAAACACACACACAGGCTTTCCCGACAAACCAGTACCTACCTTTCATATATATTAGAAAAACTGCCTTTCCTTGTCCCATAAAAATGCTAGCCTTTCTTTTTCAGATAATTTTTGTACTGAATTTCACTAAGTTACCTTGATACTAAACCACAGTTACTCGTGCCTAGTTAGGAAATATTGGTCTAATTTATTCAGCAAGTTAAAAGAGTTTTGAGGCAGCTAAATTACACAGATACCTCTCACTCTACTTTCCTAATTAGAAAGTCTACAACACTGTGGAAACTCAATTTAAACTAGGTTAAAAAATTCAAGGCAGCTTAATTGTTTCATCATGATCCATTATGTTTACCTCAGATCTCTCCACCTCCCCTATAACATAGCCTCAATATTAACCCAAAATGAAATGTACTTGATCAGATCAGAACATTATAATGAATAATACCGTCGAATACAAGTGTCATGGGGTTACACATTAACAACAGCTGAACCAATAGTTATATTTAGTGTACAAGCTAATATTTCAGTGGTTATAATAATAATACTATTAATTAGTAGTAATATGAGCAGAAGTAATAATATAAGTAGTATTAGCAAAAATAATAGTGGTAGTAATAGTAACAGAAAACATTTTAATTATATAAAATTATTCAATAAATTATATATTATCTTACGAAACAATATCCATTATCTTCAGCAACTGATGACTACAAAGAAATATAGAATATTCATTTAACCCCCCTCCATCCCACGCAAATCTAGAACACAAAAAACAGTACTTCACATACATCAGAACAGGAGAAATAGTACCCTCAGCTCCATAACAGAACAAGCAGTCGCTCTCCTCAACACTCCAAGTATATCATTCAGCAACTCATGGTTACACTGTGATACTTGGTGTTGTGGGTCTGGTTCTAAAGCCTAGCTTGTGAAGTCGGCCAGTCTTTCAAGACACACAAAGGTCAAGAGAGCATCCCCAATGTGAAACGGAGACTTTTCAACCTCCTTGAGCATTATTTTCAGCTCGAGCATGAAAAGCTAGTTTTAAAAATAACAATAACACGAGTGGCACTTAAAATGGTGACTACTCAACGATCTATGCTTTCATAATTTATTTGTTTGTTTTGCTTCATGAAATGTCACACCTTTTCTTTCCTCTCCATATGTCCAGAAGTTAGATAAAATGCAGGATGAAGTTTAGGATTGTCACACCAAACAAGGCGAAATACTTTAAACCCAAAACTTATCATCACTGGCTTTAACTGCTTGAAAATAAAAAGTTGCTGCACTTCCAAACCATACCAGAGGACACACACACACGCATATACATGTGTGTGTGTGTGTGTACTCGCCTAGTTGTGGTTGCAGGGGTCAATCCACAGCTCCTGGCCCCGCCTCTTCACTGGTCGCTACCAGATCACTCTTCCTGCTCCGTGAGCTTTATCATATCTCTTCTTAAAGCTATGTATGGATCCTGCCTCCACTACATCACTTCCCAGACTATTCCACTTCCTGACAACTCTGTGACTGAAGAAATACTTCCTAACATCCCTGTGATTCATCTGAGTCTTCAACTTCCAATTGTCACCCCTTGTTTCTGTGTCCCATCTCTGGAACATCCTGTCTCTATCCACGTTGTCAATTCCTCTCAGATTTTTTTGTCGTTATCATATCATCCCTATCTCTCCTCTCCTCCAGTGTCGTCATGTCGATTTCCCTTAACCTGTCCTCGTAGGACATGCCCCTTAGCTCCGGGACTATGTCTTGTTGCAAACCTTTGCACTTTCTCTAATTTCCTTACATGCTTGGCTAGGTTTGTGTGTGTGTGTGTGTGTGTGTGTGTGTGTGTGTGTGTGAGGCTACACTCTGAACATACATAGGCTGAGACACGCTCTCAGTGTATGAGTCGCCAGTCTTCTGCAAGCGGTATAAACATGTAACACTAAATAACAATTATACTCAAGACAGAATTAAATGAGATAACGAACTTTCTTCTTCACTCAGGAAACCACAAAAATACTTGTCTACGATTTTTCAGTAATGAAAAGAAAAGTATTGGAGGTACAACAAACTGGAAGTTGCAAAAAAGAGTTAGCTAGATATCTCCAAAATGAACGGGGGGAGAGAGAGAGGAGAGGAGAGAGAGAGAGAGAGAGAGAGAGAGAGAGAGAGAGAGAGAGAGAGGAGCAGAGAGAGTGGAGAGAGGAGCGAGAGAGTGGAGAGAGGAGCGAGAGAGTGGAGAGAGGAGAGAGAGTGGAGAGAGGAGAGAGAGAGTGGAGAGAGGGGGGGAGAGAGAGAGAGAGAGAGAGAGAGAGACAGAGAGAGAGAGAGAGAGAGAGAGAGAGAGAGAGAGAGAGGGGACCAGTGTCATGTTATACCAGCGCGGAAGGATGAGTCTACCATCACCAAGAGGACCAGTGGTGCTCAGGTCAAGTCAACAGTGATGGGAAAGTGAGTTCACGCACACCAAACCCTCCAGCTCACACTAGTGGCAAAGCTCCACACTCATCTGCTCACTTGCTACAATGGGTCCTAACTTTTACTAACACCGGTAATGGTATTCCAGTCCGGTGAATTTGTGCCTTTTTCATTCTGACGTAAAAACACTAAGATATGTATGCATAACTGATTGGTCCTTAGGATCTACATCGACGCTATCTGCTGAGAACTACTGTGTAAATATTTCTATTATTTCAAGGACTAAATACAGCGTAGATATCTACTATTACAGAAGGCTCTCTCCCCATCCTCCATTCTACCCGGCTGCACTGCCCGGCTTGAAAAAAATTAGAAAAGGAGAGAGAGAGAGATTCAGCTCTACTCTGGATTACAGAGCTTCTTGAGAGAAATCCGGTCTTAACACCAGCTCACGTTAGTAATCCAATAGTCCGCCTGGATTGCAGCATTCACCGCCCATGCATACATTCCCTTCAGTAATCTACCGGCTCTGGAAAATTACTCTCATATATATTTTCCGTTGTTTAAAGAGTTCTTCAACCACATTACTATTTTCATCTTCAACTTGCGTTAAAACTGTCTATTTATGGATACACAATGATACAATGTCATATTACAATAGAAACAATAGCAAAATGTAACAGTAGCAGTAACAATAATAACAATAACAGTAATATCAACAGCAGTAGGTGGAATGGAATGTTCATAGCGAAAAGTTAAAATAAGGCCCTGTATTGCAGTACCATAACATTTGTAACAACGTTTCACTTAATTTTCAAGTTTCCTCAGGTCACTGGCTTGAAAAGGTATGCTAATCAAGTGAAACCTTCTTATATATTAAGTTTCCATACTGAACAGTATCTTATTTTATTCCAGCAATAGCAAAAGTAGGAAAAAAATTACTGCCAAATCAGAGAGACTAACTAGGCTAGCTACGTCTCGTCACAACACTAGTGTACCTAAGTCTCGTCACAACACTAGTGTACCTACGTCTCGTCACAACACTAGTGTACCTACGTCTCGTCACAACACTAGTGTACCTACGTCTCGTCACAACACTAGTGTACCTACGTCTCGTCACAACACTAGTGTACCTACGTCTCGTCACAACACTAGTGTACCTACGTCTCGTCACAACACTAGTGTACCTACGTCTCGTCACAACACTAGTGTACCTACGTCTCGTCACAACACTAGTGTACCTACGTCTCGTCACAACACTAGTGTACCTACGTCTCGTCACAACACTAGTGTACCTACGTCTCGTCACAACACTAGTGTACCTACGTCTCGTCACAACACTAGTGTACCTACGTCTCGTCACAACACTAGTGTACCATACTACACAAAGGCGGTAGAAGTAGGAAGGAAAGGACATCGGATATATGAAGTAACCAAAGGTCCCTATAATAAATCCATCCATCCTCATCTATATTGTCGGTATCAATATATCTTCCACCTTCAGCAGAGGTAAATATTCTCATCCAAGTCTTTTTTTTTAGCATGTTGCTGGCTAAAAAGTTTTCTTTTATATACGATTACAATCCGTTCTGAATATATCCGTCTGCGATCCTTCTTTAGAAGGTTCACAGAACTGAAAACTAAGCTGGTGAAGACTGAAAAAGTACGTCCTAAGTATGTCCTAAGCTAATAGTATAAACAAAGTCTTCGTACTTTCATTATAAATCAATCGCTTTATAGTTATGCATTGCAATTCCCTCACCAATTAATAGACACTGAAATTGTCAAAGCTAATTACTCTCATTTTAATTTGGCCATCAAACGAAATAATTATTGTACCTTGCACTGATTTCAAATTCGCCCATCTATATCAAAATAAAATAATTAAGAATGAATTGATGATAGAGAGCAAGAACAAATGCAAGAACGGGAAGGGAAACAATGATTAAGAGAAGCAGAAAGAGAAAAATGAGGTTGGGAAAAAGACAAAAGGGAAAAAGAGAAACAGGAAGAGAGAGAGAGAGAGAGAGAGAGAGAAAGCCATGGTATGTTGGCCCACACCATCAAGACGAAGATCAGTTGTGTAGGAGTGCAACACAAAATGGTTAATGACATCAGCTGACCACCAGAGGACAATAACAGTATTACATGTACACCAGCGTAACAAAATAAAAACATATGAATGATCCGACAGGCGTATACTACAACGTGGTCAATCAGAATAAAACAGTGAAGCCTGTCGCCAGATTACACCTCCATGGCTTTATAAAAAGAGTGAACAAAGCAATAGAACAAACACGACCGATAAAAACGTGTGTTCCGCAAACGAATAGTGGCTCGTTCAACATCCCTTCAAAACACACACACGTGACCTAGTATAACACACACACACACACACACACACACACACACTCCAACGTAATTCGCAATGCAGAAAATTGTTTAAATTAATACACGAATTACCACATACAATCTGCTTAATACATATTAGGACTCTGAAGGACACTATGCTACCTACAATCACTCCACTCTCCGTTGATTTATTCCTTTCATTGCATGCAATCGCTTTCCCTCTTTGTTTATTGTTCCTGTGACGTCACAGACAAACAGGAGCACTGCAGGGGGTGTATAAAGCGAAGCGCCACCAGCATCAGCAGTCACTCCTTCCACGCCTTCACAATCCCCTTTCACAACTATTCAAGCTTGCAGCATGGTTCTCAAGGTAACTATGTATCCCGCATTCTCAAACACCACCATCAATGAAAATTACCCTTATAAATTATATTTTAGAACCTTTAAGAAATTCTTAATTTTAAGTAAATTAATTTTTGTGTGGAAAAAAAAAATACCAATATAGTTCAAGACAGTCCTTAAATGAAATCTTTCGCCATGAAACGGATTGGAAAAGCCACTCGTGGCGAAAAGTTTTCTTTAATATCCTAAAGTTTACGTAAACGTTTTTATATTCCACATATTGTCGGCATCCCGATAGTATTGAGTGTCCTGGTTGCTCTTCCAATACCAGGATCACCCATCTTCGCACACATACTCTGCATACTCATAATGACCATATACATAAAAATCAACATTTACTGTGATATAAACCTGGTGTATTACTAGAAGTGGAAAAATATACGTGAGCAAACACTCAAGGAATTTATTATAAAACATTTTGGTCAAGGGGCGTTATTCACTCCTTATACACTGGGAACAAGGACTGAAGTTCATATAGTCAAGGTAAGTGTGTGAAAAATAAAGTCAGGTCAAGCTCAATTGATGATCAGGTTACCTAATAAACGTCTTAAGCGTTTTTCCATTATATTACCTATTAAGTGACGTATCAGTTACTGAAAACACTACATAAAAAACAAACCGCCGTGCATCAAGATAATATACTCCTTGGGTAGGTAATTTATTCATATTGATTATAACTAATTAAATTAGGCAGATTTTCGTTCATTTTAGTTAACCTAGCGTAAGAAAAGAGTATGCATCGCCGACATGGTAACAATTACCGACCTTACTTATCGCGCGTTCAACAAATCGTTAATAATAATGAAATATACGATACAATGCTACACCAAAACTGTGATGGTACTGGTTGACTAGACATTCGGCTTGTGGCTAGGTGACCATTTTAATCCACTTTTCCCACAGGTGGCGCTGCTACTGGTGATGGTATTAATGGAGAAGTCTATGGCTCGTCCATCGGATCCCTACGGTGTCCAGAACACATACAAGCAGGTCAGGCCCTATCCATGGAAGGAATTTTTAAATTTCCATGTTTAATGTCATTGTACAAAAGATCACTAAGTTTTCTAAGCCTCAAATCACGCAGAGTTTCTTATCTGTTAAAGAGCGAAATCACGTAGTGTTATGTTAAAAAGCGCATTAGTACATTACTAAAAAATGGATCCTCAGAAAAAAAATGATGTTTAAGTCAAGTGAGCATTCTTGTTTTAAACAAAAATATAACCATCTTTAACTATCTGAGCTCCACTGTTTTCTTCAAGAATAAATTCAGCATTAACTATAACAACAACAGTTTTATATAACGTGCACTCTAAACATTAGTACAGTGGACCTCGGTTAACGATACGGAAATCGCAATTATGAATTATTTTGAAAGTTCTGTAAGTATTTGGGTCTGAATAGAAACCTAAATTCCTTAAATCGTCATAATGCAGAGAGACTTCAGGGTGTTTACGAAACTCGGGGTCCAGTATACGAATTCGCCATAAATAGAACCATTAATGTATCATGTATTGATGTAGTTCGAGCCACTTTCTTGCTAAACAGGATGCGATCCCCTACGACTTCTCGTATGGCGTGAAGGATGACTACGCCGGAACGGACTTTGGAGCAGCTGAGAAGTCTGACGGCAGCACCGTCCAAGGCTCTTATTCAGTACAGCTGCCTGACGGTCGCAAGCAGACGGTAACCAAGACCTTTTTATCTTACTACCATTTTACACTCCTTTAGGACACAACGACTACGTTAACAGATTATGTCCCTCTAAGGTTAATTTGTTTCCTCATCAAGGGATATCATAACAGACATTAAAAAAATTTTTTCATATTATTCAGGAATTTACTGTATTTTCATTTTAAACTGTTATTCATGTAAATATATATATATATATATATATATATATATATATATATATATATATATATATATATATATATATATATAAAGCTAAAAAATACATGAAAAAAGAGGAATTACTTTTAGTCTCATAGTGAGAGGAATGAACTAAATGTTCGTGGATTCAAAAGCCATACACGGTTTCAGGAGTAGACAACATGGGACCCCTAAAGTTAAGCAATCGGGTTTGTTGCAAGGGCAGGGTAGCTTCAATTCCTTAGATCAAGAGCCCTTTGAGGAGAAGCTAGACGAAAGAAGTGAAAGGCAGAACCAGAAACTTTTCTCGCAGTCACAATTAGGCAAGTACACCCACTCACATACTTCCATCCTACATTATTAATTCCTCTCATCTTGCAGGTAAACTACCAGGCCGACCATGAGAAGGGGTTCGTGGCCAACGTGCAATTCTACGGCGATGCCCAATACCCGCACGAAACCGGCCCGGCAGTCACCTTCAAGCCCAAGAATGCTTACCAGAGCTCCGCACCGATCTACAATCCCCAGCCTAGCTACCAATAGTCCCAAGCCTGGCTACCGCTAGTTCTAGTCTGCCAAACAATAGTTCCAGCACGGCTACCGCTAGTTCTAGCCTGCTAAACGGTAGTTCCGGAATGGCTACTGCTGGGTCTAGTCCGCTAAACAGTAGTTCCGAAATGGCTATAGCTAGTGCTAGTCCGCTAAACAGTATTTCCAGAATGACTACCGATAGTTCTAGTCCGCTAAATAATAGTTTCGAAATGGCTACAGTGGTTCTAGTCCGCTAAATAGTTCCTGAATTATCGTTAGTTCTAGCCTGTTAAAACAGTAGTCCCACAATTGTTACTGCTAGTTTTAACCCTCTAAACAGTAGTTCCAGAAAGGCTGTCGCTTGTTTCAGTCAGCTAAGCAACAGATCCACAATATTAACAGCTAGTTCTAGCCTATTAGTTTTACAATGGCTACGTCTAGTTCTAGTAAGCTGAACCGTAGCCCCAACTCATTACCCCATGTCTTAATTCGTTATCCAGAAGTCCCAATTAATTACGTACTGTCCCAGTCAACAATTTTTAGAGCAATTATGATTATATCATGTTCGACTATCGTTAGTCCCAGTTTGACAACCATTAGTCCCTTTAATAACAGTCCCAAGAAATGAAGCTTTATATAGTACGTACTGTAAAAAAACAAATAGCTGGAGATATTTTCTTCTATTGGTTTCCAGCTAAGAGGATCCGACACTGGCAATCGACCACACGTCTCTGTTTAACAGTATTTATTAAGTCAAGTTCCAACTATACTGGAATTCTCTATACGGTTACAAGTCAAAATCGGGTGTAGTATATTTGTTTAAACGTGATGAAATAAACGTGTAATGTACTCCGCTATTTACATTTTCCTATTTTATTTTACTAGGCATGGTGTACTGTTGTTTCATCCTCCATTCATGAAGGTTTCGAATGGGCGGTTTTGAGCCTGTAACTCTTTGGCATGCAAATCTGCCGTTTTCATTCTCTTAATGGAAGAATGTTCTGTGAGCGAGCTTTGGCTTTTCCCAAGTTCGGTGATGACATGATTCACTTCACCTCCGGGCTTGTATCTCGTCTAGCGGCTTTACTAGTGTGCTGCACATGCAAAAACGACACTGAATATGCAAGAGGAGTGAAACACACCTAGAATTATTTTGTCATATACTTTTATTCCCGTTATAAATTATGGGCATTCCCCCCTGAAAACTAATACTGCCTAATTATTTATTTTTAATCTGGTTAGTCATACAATTTCCTATTTACCTCATATTTTTCTATACTTTAACAGATTTATTTTATTTCGAATGACACTAAGTGGCACGAATCAGCATTTTTTTTTAATACTCTTTCATTTTCCGTGACCCTATAATCATAATTGTAGGGTCAGTTGTTCTGCAGGAGAACACAGAAATTTTGACTACCAATGATTATGAAATTCACAAGAAAATTTTTCTACTTCAACTTGAATATTGCTGACAATATTGCAGCAACAACTAGGGTAATGTAAACAAACATATTAGCATGCATGGATTTGCAAACATGTATATATACATGCATGACCAAGAGGCCAGAAAGCAGTTATATCAATCAATGTAATTTAGGGGATTAAGTCCAGAGCCTTGACTGGACCTCTTTTAACAAATCGGAAAGTACGCACAAACATATCAACATTCACATTAAAAGGACGAGTCAAAAGATGTTTAACCTTCAGTGTCAACAAAAAAATGGGTGCAGGAATTACTTGGGGTGTTTCCCTTTATCCCCAGAAGCAGTGGTTGGGTAAACCTGGACTTACCCAGAGAACCTGAGCCTAGGCTTCCAGCAACACCATTCTCATTCCCTCCCTCTTCACTCTTGCTTCATGCGAAAAGTGTCTTTTTAAATTTAGTTTCACGTTTAAACAATAAAAAGCACCATGAGTCGTGATAATATGCTAACATTGTCGCACAAGAAGTCATAAGCAGCGTGTGAAGTTGCTACCAGACAGGTGGAGAAGCATGGACTGCTATGGCCCGACATCACAGAAAACCTACCTGGGTTTTCCAAGGGTGACTAACGATATTGTAGTTTGCATTAATAATGCATTATAGCCATACTTTATCTAATCTTTTGGTCATTTATATTTGAACATTCACAATGCACTATTATACATTTCTGGAAAGCATATTATACTTTGTATAATGTACATGATATACACAATAATAAAAAGCTACGTTAGGAATAATCCAATGTAGTAACTGGATGTTTATACTTCACAATCATATTGGAATTTTCCAGTTTCGCTAATCTACCCAATACGTGGCTAACAAATACTTCTTAAGGTCTGATACTGTGCTCTTTCCTTAAGTGGATGTGACTTAGACCTGACTTAGGCCGGTAGGTGACTTGGACCTACTTCGCATGGACCAGCAGGCCTGCCGGTGAGGGACCTATATTTCATGGAACTGAACTTCTTCTCTTCCTTGGATCTAACCTCAATGCCTCCCATTCCAGAGGTTCTACATGACCTATGATTAAAATAAATCGTTAAATTGTTCCCAATAGTTCTGTCTTAGAACTTTATTTTTTTCGTAGTACTGTTATTTCTTGAATATTTAGATGGCTATATGTCTAAATAAGACAATCATATTTTTATTTATATTCATATGTATAATACACACATTGTATAGTTATAAAACTCTGTAAAAACAGGTAAATTTAACGAGAATAAAAAGCTTGTAAGGGATGAAATACAAAAGCCTACTTTTGACTCCTATTATTCGTTTATAATATAATTATTGTTGTTTAAATTGTAAGGAGCGTCATAAAAACGTTAAGTAACCTTTTGTCTGTAACTGATAAGGGTGTTGCTGTGTATTACTAAACTCGATTACATTAAGGGAATAAACAACTTTCAATCCATCCTAGTAACACCTGTATATCTTCTTGGAAAATTATTATAACTTTTTTTATCCTCGTTATTACCACTACGGTTACAGAAATCAAGGTGTACTCTGCAACCAGTATTAAATTTGATATATTGTATTGTGTCAACAGGAGATGGAAAATATCCTTGAAATATGTCACAACCTATATACAAAACGCAAGAGGGTCACCACATAGAACGAAAGGAACACGTAAAGGACTTGGGAATAATTATGTCTGCTGATCTGTCGTTTAAAGACCATAACAAGACAAAGATCACAACAGCCAGGAAGATGACGGGGTGGGTATTGAGAACTTTCAAAACAAGGGAAATAATGCCGATGGTGACACTATTCAAATCGCTAGTGCTCCCTCACTTAGAATACTGCTCAGTGCTGACGGCCCCGTTCAGGGCAGGAGAAATAGCAGAGCTGGAACAAATCCAGAGATCGTTTACGGCTCACATTGAGCCATTGAAACATCTAAATTATTGGGAACGCCTTCAAGTCTTGAACATGTACTCATTGGAGCGGAGGAGAGAGAGATACATGATAATATATACATGGAAAGTACTTGAGGGCCTGGTCCCAAATCTGCACACTGCCATAACAACATACTGGAGTGAGAGATATGGGAGAAAGTGTAAAATAAACCCAGTGAGGAGCAGGGGTGCGGTGGGGACAATACGGGAGCACTGTATTAACATCCGGGGTCCCAGACTATTCAACATCTTACCAGAAGATATCCGAAACACGGCTGGAACCAGTGTAGAAGCCTTCAAGAGGAAACTGGACAAATATCTTCACCAGGTGCCAGATCAACCAGGCTGTGATGGATATGTGGGGCAGCGGGCCTCCAGCAGCAACAGCCTGGTTGACCAGGCAAGCACCAGACGAGCCTGGTCCATGGCCGGGCTCAGAGAGTAGATACTCTCGAAACTCTTCAAAGGTATATCAAAGGTATATACCTTGGTCGTAGAAATTAGACCTAAATTATAGGTACTAACATACTGTATCCCACAAAGATAATTATAAAGTATTTATCAACAAACTAATTACAATCTCTCCTCCCTTCAATAAACACTGTCCCCTCCGCAACTGTCCTACAACACTAAAACTCCATGGTAAGTAAAACTACTTTTTTGTACATTTTTTTAGTCGTGCTTGAGGCTTGGGGTCGACCAGGGTGTTCCCCGTTGAGGAATGAGATACCTGCAGGTGTTGGCTGCAAGACGCCGCCAGGACTGGCGTATATAAGACTGAGGAACCACCTCCAAGTATCACTCCTCTTCACCTTGAGAGAGCAAGGTATCAGTCACCGTGTACTACTCGCTGAAGACGGTTTAACTCAACGTCCCAAAACATTTCAACATGATTTGCAAAGTACGTAAAACCAACTTTAATCTTAATGCTGCTATAAATAAGATCACTCCCACATCAGTATTGGGGATGCTAGCTAGCTAGCAAGGATCTCAATATATGGAGATTATTTCATAATATTGTATCTCACGAAAAATAAGAGACTTTAAAGTTAGAATGCCCATCCTGCGATATTCTAACCTTACATGTGCTTCATAAAGAATGCATACTACACCAATTATAGAATTTATTGCAATACCATAAATGGACAGGATACAGCGTGTAATAAATTTACTCAATTGCTCGAAAATCGAAACTCATATGTAGCAGAGCTCTACTAACACAGAAATTTTACCTACGTGTCCAGGTGGCTATACTGCTGGTGGTGGCAAGTGTGGTCCTGGCTTCTCCTTACAACCCTTACTACCAACGAGTAAGTTCATTTCCTACAACCATACTTTCTTAGACAATTTTTTTTCCTTGCCGGGTGCCCAGTTCACAACACAAACACCAGTACCACATCATACATACCACCAATGTCTGAGCTAATCCATCACATGTACGAAGTTACATTAAAAAAAAATACAGTAAGTCCTTTCCTACTTATATTTAAAAACTTGTTTCATTCTGATGTTTATTATTTAAATTACAATTGGTAATTTTATTTTAATATTTTCATAGTGTTAACAGTTTCACAAATTTTTGACCAAATAATTATTTGTGGACATATTCCATGTGCATTCTATAATAGTTGAGAGGTTTAATAATGTATCTCTTCCTCTATTTTGTCCAATATGTGTAATGGGAATTTTGACCACGATTGCTTCTTTTGTAAAAAAAATATTTATAGAAAACAACGTCCCAGTGTCTTGCAATGAAACCTACTTTCCTTGTCTTTTCAAGCAGCCTTACGCATTCAAGTACGGCGTTCAGGACAGCTACAGCGGCCAGAACTTCGGCAGGAAAGAGATCTCCGATGGCAACGTTGTGAAAGGAACTTACAGCGTTGACTTACCCGACGGTCGCCAGCAGACGGTAACATAGGCATTAAACGAATCTTCGTTCAAATTCCTTTCTTAAATTAGCTAGCTTTACATCTCCCACTGAAATTATACCAATTTATATGTTCTAGTGATAAGCTTGGTGAAATGCTTACTCCCAGATCTTTCTGCTTGAATGTTGCCTGCAGCGTCTCTCTTCCCAGGTGGTCTTCCGTGTCTGCTCTAATCAGTCCTCCTCCTATTTTAATTACTTTACACTAATCAGAACTGAATTAAAGTAGCTACATGAGGAAAATAGTAATCGAAGAGAACAAGGAAAGACTTTAAAATGAATTGAAAAGGCTGAAAGCGGGTTCAAGAATGTAGCTACTTTAATTCAGTTCTGATTAGTGTAAAGTAATATATACATGTATATATATACATGTATATATATATATATACATGTATATATATGCCGAATAAGTAAAACTTGCGATTTTGACTTAAATAGCAACCCCCTTCTTGCCGAATAAGGCAAGCGAAAATTTGTGTATGTAATAATTTTGCAAAAATCATTCTGAACCTAACGAAAAAAATATATTTCATTGTGTTTTATAATTAAATTATTGTAAACTTATCTAAAATATATTTAGTTGGATTAAGCTAATTTAAAATTGCACTTGTTATAAGGTTCTTTTGGGACAAAATTATAAGAAATTATAAGAGAAAATTTGAGAAGGGACAATTGATTTTATATATATATATATAAAATTTCTGGGCGTGAGAGATTACGTTCATTCAGAACGAGTGAAACTAAGAAACTAGAGAGGATAGTAGGTACTGATACCCTTTTCCATCTCCTGTAGGTGGACTACCAGGCCGATAAGTACAGTGGCTTCCAGGCCAAGGTCTCTTATACCGGCCAGAACTACTGAACCAAGACCGCACCTTGACTGAACGATGCCCGTGACCTCAGACATTAACGCTAGTCCACTGAATGAAGAGAAGTGTTTGGATAGGCGTCCACACTTATATACTGAACACGCACACAATGCTAGTGATCATCTCAACTGCTAACTGAAGAATGCCACTCGATTGCCAACGTTGAAGTCTTTGTACTAAACACTGATTTTTCTAAACATCAACACTAATTTTCTGATCACTATCTGTCTCCTACATTCCCTAAATGTCTATGAAATTAACCATTAGCGTTTTCGTTTCTAATAGTGTTCAGTATGATTTAATAAAAAAAAATCGAAATTAAATCTGTAATATTTACTAAAACTTCTGTAAAATAAATGAACCAGAGTCAAAATTTATCGTGATTTTAGAAGTGGAAGAACATTATAAATAAAGGTGATGATAGTGATGATTATATATGGTTTACCAGTAGCCAGTCCGGGGTCTATGTCCCCGGTGCTGGGTTCCAGACCAGGCTTCCCGGTAGACGACGGCCTCATCATCAGGTGGTGCTGACAGCATGCAGTACAATTTAGAAACCACAGGCCGGCTGATCAGGTATTGATTTAAAATAAGTACTGTACCTAATTCCCTCTTGAAGACAGCTAGGGATCTGCTGAAGATTTCCCTTACCCATGCACGGTGCTTTAAAGTTTTGGCTCCTCTACATAGAAATTATCTAGTAGTGCATTAATTGTTCCCCTGCTTTCATTTTGCATCGTCTGCTTTCGTGGGGAGTGATTTCACTGTGAAGATGTGGGATTAATCCCTCCATAGTTTAAACAGTGATGCATCTTTTTATCGCCTAAGTTCCTGGAAGTAGAATTCGAGGGTCTTTAAGCGTTCCCAGTATGGTATGTGTTTGATCTTAAACAAGCAGTGAAGGTTCTTTATACAGTGTCTGTACATTACTCTACGTTCCGCACAGTGCCAACGCTCCATACAGTGCCAACATTCCGTGCACCAAAAATCATACACACTACCAACGTTCTATGTAATACCAACGTTCCGTACAATACCAACGTTCAGTACACTGTCAACGTACCGTTCTCTGCCAACCTTCCGTTCACTGCCAACTACAATTTTCCGGCGTGAAAAAAGAGTGTGGCCACTTAGGGTGATTATAGAGTCCAGTTAACGCTTTACTCTGTTAAAATACAAATGTTCACACGTCACTCCAATTTCAACGGTATAATGACTGAATTCAGACCCCTAAAAAAAAGGTAAATGTTTCTGGTCCAACATTCATTCTAAATTGATAAAATATTGAATTTCATTACTCAGCTCGCAATTTATTTTGGCAACAATCCAGCATTTTACAATTGCATATAATTACAAAACTTTGCATTACGTAAAGCGTGCAATTTGCAATGGTAACTTAACAAAACTCGGCATTTCGTAAAATACGAAATTTAGCAAATGGTCAAAAAAATATTCGCTATTGCACAATGAGACAGCTTATAAATTTGCATCGTTCAAAAATACGCAAGTGCGACAACAATCACTCCAATTTGTTTTAATGAAACGACATCATCAGCGAATGAAGGCCTAATGTTTCTATTTTCACGCCTAACTAACGTATTCAGCAAACACGTCACAGTAATAGTTCAACTATAGTGTATTTACTGTACGTTGTAACACACGTGTGACCCATTTACGACAGGCCAGTAGTGATGGCGGGGTGACACAGTCCATGATGGTAGTGTGGAACTAATAGTCGTTGTTTTAGTAATAGTGTGAGCTAGTCATGATGCATTAGTAGCTTAGTTGTGGTAGTGTGAGCCAGTCATGATGCATTAGTAGCTTAGTTGTGGTAGTGTGAGCCAGTCATGATGCATTAGTAGCTTAGTTGTGGTAGTGTGAGCCAGTCATGATGCATTAGTAGCTTAGTTGTGGTAGTGTGAGCCAGTCATGATGCATTAGTAGCTTAGCTGTGGTAGTGTGAGCCAGTCATGATGCATTAGTAGCTTAGCTGTGGTAGTGTGAGCCAGTCATGATGCATTAGTAGCTTAGTTGTGGTAGTGTGAGCCAGTCATGATGCATTAGTAGCTTAGTTGTGGTAGTGTGAGCCAGTCATGATGCATTAGTAGCTTAGCTGTGGTAGTGTGAGCCAGTCATGATGCATTAGTAGCTTAGTTGTGGTAGTGTGAGCCAGTCACGATGCATTAGTAGCTTAGTTGTAGTAGTGTGAGCCAGTCAGGATGCATTAGTAGCTTAATCGTGGTAGTGTGAGCCAGTCATAATGCACTAGAAATTGTAGTTGTGGTAGTGTTGTCAGTAGTGTCAGCCAGTCATGATGCACTACCTGTGGTATATATTTACCATTAGGTTTCGTGTTATGGTTTAACGAAGATATATCAGGTGTCAGATTAATTAAGCACGAATTAATTTTAACTTTTAATTACATTTAATCTCTAACAACGATAATCAAAGTGTTTATATATATATATATATATATATATATATATATATATATATATATATATATATATATATATATATATAATGTGTGTGTACGTACTTAATGATTTGTACTCCTTGATACACAGCTCATGGCCCGTCCTCTCCTAGACCACTCTGACATCACTGATTTCTAGCCTCTTGAGTTTAATGTCTATTCTTGAAGCTGTGTACTGAGTTTATCTCTATTTTCTCGTGTGCGTATGTTGGGGAAGAGCTAATAAAGCAATGATCGCTTTGCAAAACAAATTAAAGGTGTAAATTCAATATCGTAATATAAATTCCCAAATTATGTCTGAACATCATGAAATTAATATAAATATAATGATGTCAATTAACATAAATTAAGCTGATCAAATGTAGCTTTACTAGGAATATATATTATATATATATATTATATATATATATATATATATATATATATATATATATATATATATATATGTTAAATTATAACAAGAGTTAATTTTTTCAAGGTTAAGTGAGGATGCCAAACTAATTTCGGTGCCCAAATAAAAAGTCATATATGCTAAATTATAAAATTACAGCTATTAATGAATAGGATAGGCTATGGAGAAATATTTTCAAGAAATTGTTTGACTAAATCTGCGTGATCTGAGGTCAAACCAAGATGTTGCTTCCAACAGGCCTGCAAAAACAACAATCTGGCTGACCCTGATCGTCAACTCTGAGCGTAAGTACAACAGACTGAAGCTTCATCACTGACGTGTAAAACTGGCAAACACACATGAAAACTTTAGCGTGGAATTCGACCCCCCCCCCCCAGACGGGAGCAGGGTGACTGTTTAGCCTCGCCAGGTAGTTCCTTTCTCTATTTCACTGGTAACGTATAGAGGCAAGTATATGAACAAGATACTATGTGGATTATGACAATTTATTGAGAAAACATTTCGTCCACCAGGGATTTTATTATAAACCGCATATTTCGTCTTATTCACGTCCTCTGTTTACAGTGGAATATCAATATTCCAACCCTCCATTTTCTTTCACTTCAAGCGTGTGTATTTCTTAGGAGTAACTCTCGCAATTTTCATTGTTTTTTGGTTACTTAGTGTATGCACGAGGAGGTTGTTTCACAAAGATGGCCCCTATGAACCGTCGCTCGTGTCATGAATAAGAGGATCTACCAGAAACTAGTATACCATAATAAAGAATGTGGTAGTGACCAGTAAAAAGTGAATGTTACCAAGAATTTAAATCTAATTAGCGAGGAAGATGAATTAAATTACTGGTTGAGAATAACTATTAGTGCAGATTTAAGAAGCCAAAAGTTAATTCACATGTTATAAAATTACGGCCGAGTCATTCCGTTAAGAAACACCAGTTTTTTTTTTTTGTTCTGACCTTATAATACAACAAAACTTTTCTCTGATAAAGAATAGCCCAATTAAGTTATAAATAATATAACATCTCACTTCATGAATGTTTTAGAACTACTATCATTACTGACCTCCTAAAACACGCTACCTAAATGCAGTCACTCATCAATATTGACAATTTTAAATGCTGATAGTACAAAATATGAACGAATATACTGTATTGATCTTTACATCAGCCAATCCTCGACATTTCATTTACTTGCAACTTGAAAATAAGTTGTGGACCACACAAAACACATCTAAAATTGTATCAATGGAAAGATATTTACAAGCTAATCCTCGTCCACTGCATTACTAATACTCTGTATTAGCAGAGTATAGTCAGTACCTTCCTGACCCACAACACTGCGCTCACACATTATACATCTTGTAATAATGTTGGTAGAATTACTACAAGTATATTAAATAAAAGGACACACGTTCAACTAATGATACATTTTACTGTGGAAACGTTTCGCTCTCCAGGAGCGCCTGGAGAGCGAAACGTTGCCACAATAAAATTTATCAGAATCATCGAAACCAGTCACAGGTACGTGACGTGCGACGTTTCCAGAAAAAAAAACGCAAATTAAAACGTCTCTAGACACACGTACTAAGTGGCTCACAGAGCCAAAATAATCTGAATGAGACACTTAAAAACACTTTAAACGTCCTCGTTATGAAAAGAGGAAACATTACACCCAGATTATTAATAATTAGATGAAATAGAAATGGAGGAAGATGACTTTTTAACATGAGAGAGAGAACAAGACGCAATAAGACACCCCATAAAGTATATAATTTTACAAATTAGTGTTAATACTGAAGAAATGAGGTCCAGAAAAGGTTTTTTCTCCTCTGTATTAACAAATAGTTAATCGCAAATAAGTTATTACATCATTGGTAGCATAATTGTCTTAATTAGGAATTTTTCATTAAGGTTGGAAATTTTCCATTACGGTAAATACGAAGTACATAACGTAATTGAAAACCCAATTTATATCTAAATTACTAGAAAGACTATAACTGATTTAGAGAACTATTTCACCAACTGTATACATAATGCTGAGTTCTCACGAGTGACTGGTAGCGGACACTCATGTATAACAATAATGTAAAATAAAATAAACACTAAGCGCTTTCGTCCTTGACCGTCGTCATCGCTGAGGTCACATAATACAACGCTGGTAGACCTTCAACCACAAGAGCGCCGACCGCTAATCTCCACTGCACCGTGTTTTAGCGGTCACAATGATATTCAAACAATTACACACCTAGTTGTTGCAAAATGCCTGTTTATATACATAATTAGATCAGCACTTGCATATATTAACGCAATTAAGTTAAAAATTATATATTTTATTTTTCATTAGTCTAAACAAATGCTAACTTACCAATCCAATCTAAATTTGTATAATCTATTTCACATTACCGTTCCTAAACCTAAATAAGATTTCTAGCAATACGTCAACTTTTCTAAACCTATCACGACTCATGAAATATTACTAACACGACTGCAAAACAAATCACAGAACGGGTGGGATTCGAAACCATAGCAAACGAGTTTGAAAACTCGCTTGCATGTATTCGAGCCTCATACGTTATGTGATTCCTAAACCTAAGTTAGGTTATTACAATTTTTATAAACTACGTTTTGCTTATGACCGGGTTTGAGGGCTCTTCTACCCAGCGAGCACGACCCGAGGCCAGGTTTCCTTGTTGACCGCCTAGTCAACCAGGTTATTTATTCTAGCGGCCAGCAGGCCCACACAGCCATCATAAAACGGCTGATCGGTACTGATACAAGGAAGCTGTTCAGCTGCTTCAAAGCTTTTATCTTCATCTCAGCAATATTTCTTTATCTAGTGGTAATATGTACGTTCCTTGGGACACGAATGTTGACGTGAGGAACTCTAACTGTACCCATGGTCTCTCTGCTCTTCACTGGGTTTATTACGCTCAAAATTATTAATAAAAATTTAAAATTTGCCGATGCAAATATGTATGTGTTGATGTTGTGGTTTTATAACTGTAGTGTTAACAAGCCTCTGGCAAGAATGATGGAGTGAATGACGAAAGTGTTTCTTCTTTTTCCTGCTATGAAAAAATAGAGGAATTCCAAGCGCTTTCGTGACTACTCACATTATCAAGGAACTATAAAAGGAAACATGACAAGAAGGCTTATAAAGGGGCAAGACTACATCTCTTGTCATGTTTCCTTTTATAGTTCCTCGATAATGTGAGTAGTCACGAAAGCGCTTGGAATTCCTCTATTTTTTCATAGTGGCTGTCTTGCATATATTGATATCACCTGTTTACTGTGATCTTTTTGCATATATATATATATATATATATATATATATATATATATATATAAATGCTTAACAATTCGCAAACAGGCGAAATTATTTACATTGTCTATACGTCCACAGTAGGACTCGAACCTGCAAACGCCATATCAGAGTCCACAGTACTTTACCACGGAGCCAGACCCCAGATAAGTATGGGCGCCTAGCCGGAGCTAGACGATGTTTCTCCATACCCCGGGGCACCACTGCATGTTGCAGGATTTGATGAAATAACTTTGAAAACAAGGCTGGTGCCACGAGGTATTGGAAACATCGTCTTGCTCCGGCTACGCGTCCATGCTTGTCTGGGATCTGGCTCCGTGGTAAAGTACTGTAGACTCTGATACGGAGTTTGCAGGTTCGAGTCCTGCTGTGGAAGTCTAGACAATGTAAATAATTTCGCCTGTTTGCTAATTGTTAAGCATTTCAAATCTCTTTTGTTGTCCACTGCATGTGGCAGGATTTGATGAAATAACTTTGAAAACAAGCCTGGTGCCCCGGGGTATGATAGTGCGGTGGCACCGGCCAGTCTCAGTCACTGTAAAGGGCCGGTGCCACCGCACTAACATACTCTGAAAACTTACCCTACTTCTCCTGTTGTTGCCCTTGCAACATTGCACAGCTCCTGATGACGCACTGAGAAGTGTGAAAGTACTTGAGCTAAAGATTTACACCCCCCCCCCCGTGGCTTGTCTTGCATTATGATCGCCTGTCTGCGATTGTTTTGCACACACACACACATATATATATATATATATATATATATATATATATATATATATATATATATATATATATATATATATATATACACACACACATATATACGGCAGCTGCCAGCTTCAGAAGTCTCAAAATCTACAAAATATAATGAACTTGTCCATCATTATATGTTTGCTCCCATAGGCTCAAGAGACCCTTGGTCTATGTGGAAAGAGTGCAACTAAGTTCCTTAAGGAGCTAGGCAAGACTTCAGTTTTCCATTCCAGCAACTCAATGCTGCAAGTTAGTCGGGTAATGCTTGTTGTATTTCATGCAGCTCTGAGGAGCTGGAAGGGATTTTTACAGTGTAATATTTGACAAAAAAAAAATAGCATTATGTACTTGCAGTGTATCCCTCAATTTACATGTATTGTATATGCCATCTTTGAACCATCAGTGTGTGGTTTAAACTTTATGCACGATATTACGTAATAAAATATACCTCTGGGTAAAATAATAAGATGTAGTGGTAGGCTAAGTAGAACATTCAAACGGATTCAGGAAGAAAACCAAATATTTTTGCTGTAAAATAGTGTATAAATGACACCCAAGACGTGAAGGAAAACTAACAGTAGTTATAAGAAAGGATCGAAAAGTAGCTCTCACTCTTCTGTCAGTGTGACTTGTGAATGGTCCAAGTCGGACCGAAACGTCGTCATAAGATTTTCTCTCCAATGTTCAGGTTATTTGTGTATTGTTGTAGTCACAGTATTGTGCCTTTTTGTTCCTTTGTTCAGTATTAACTCTCTGAGGTACTTGTCACTTGCTACAGCCACGGTAATGAGGATCTTGTAATACACTTAAGAAAGATATGAAGAGAGAGAGAGAGAGAGAGAGAGAGAGAGAGAGAGAGAGAGAGAGAGAGAGAGAGAGAGAGGGAGAGGGAGAAAAAAAAGATTCATTACCTCCGTCTTCAATTACATTTAAACTACTACAACATTTCGCCTCTCCACATACCTACGATGCGCTACAACAACACAACTTTTGACAAGCTGAGTTTATTACACAATCAAAATCAATTTCACCGGTTCTCTGGCGCGTGAAAACGAAGCGAAAGTACAATCGTGAAAAACACAAAATGAAGCGTATCTTTTTTCCTCATTATAAAACATGTGATGAGTAAACTAGGCGTGAAAAACAGCGTGAGTGAGAGAGAAGAGTGGAAGCACCTTTCAGCTGAGCTCCAGTATATAAGACAACAGTCATCGCTGACACGTCAGTCATCTTCCAACGTCTCCAGGAGTACTATCAACACCCTCAACTTACAACATGTTCCCAAAGGTGCTACTGTTGCATTTTTTTTAATAATTCATGTTAAGCGCTAAATCCATGAGGGTCATTCAGCACAAGACGTGGTGGATGCTGTCTTGCTTAGCGCAAGACACGCTTACTATTTGCACTCACAATTTTTTTTTTTAGACACCGCATTATGCAGATACTTTTCCCAGTGTTACTTCCAGAAGGTTTGAAGCTTTCTTACACAGAAGCATTTTCACCCAGGATACGACTTCCAGCAGGACTAAACTTTCACACATTTGCATTTATTTTCTCTATGATGCGACCTGCAACAGTCGATTAACACCCAGCCACCTAGTTTTACTGCCAGGTCGAGCAAGCAAACTTGCCCATAAGTTTCACTGGGACTATAAAACGACTAACTTATGTAAAGAAAAGACTGTTAGGGGTTGAACTTAGAAGATGGGATAGAGCAAGAATAGATTTTGTGAGAGGAGTGTCACCAAGAGGAGAGAAAATAGCTATAAAACGAACCTGGAACTTTTCTGTTTTGAACCGAAAGTTCACATTACTGACCAATGGGTCATTCCTACTGTCCTTTAACATTTAATTATTTTTTGTGCTACTGAAGTTTTAGAAAAGTGGCCACAGAAAATCCAATTTTCACTTAAAAATCCCATAAAATATACTACAATAAAATAATCTGAATTCCTCAGTTGAAAAACAATTATTTTTATCGTTATTAATTACTAGATATGTTTAACTTCCAAGCAAATGCGAGAGAATAGACCCCTAAAATTAATATCCTGCAATTTTAAATATGGATATGACCTTGATATTCATAATAAATTGTTTCATTTATATTTAATTCTTTAGAAATAATATCCAAGAAGCCAATATTCCTCGCACACGTGTTACAACGCATTATTACAATAAATGTAATTTCTCCAGGTGGTGGCTGTTTTAGCAGTGGTGGTGATGATGGTAATACAGAGTCGAGCTTACCCAGAAGTTTATGAACCAGTCTACAAGCCCGTAAGTCTGAACACTGAAATACCTCAAATGTCTTAATAATTGCTAGGGATTACCATAAATTACATTAATCACATAGTACCAAAATATACATACAGCATTATACTTTAAATCACGCCATCCAATGCTAAAGATGGAAAGGTTAGAGGAGGCATATTCAATTTAGAAATGCTGACTTATATTAACGTTGTAATTACCTATCCACAAACCACTGTTTTACATGCATTTCAACTCTTTCATTAACCTACTAAACATAAAAATAAATAAAGCTCCAATAAATGTACAATGATGCGTACTATAAAGTTACATAGAAGCTTTACACTTTATCAAAGATTGGGTACAACTGAAAATTTTCGATAAAATTGCAAGGAATAGCTGTTCAATATAGATTTTTTTAAATAAAAGCTCCAAAAACAATACTGCTTTTGTTAGCTGTCATATCTGAAAAATCTTATAACCAAGAATTAGTAGAAGACTGTGTCTTGTATACCATAAACTGAACTTAATTTTAAGAGAAATACCTCCATATCATGCCATATTATATCAAATTCCTTCATACTGTAACCAGGAGCCGCTGCCCTACTACTACAACTACGATGTCTATGACGACTACAAGGGTGCCAAGTACGGTCACAGTGAGAAGTCCGACGGTAAAGCTGTGTCCGGCTCCTACACCGTAGACCTCCCTGACGGTCGTAAACAAAGGGTATAATGAACTAACAGATTTTCCCTCCTATGATAGAAACTGATGAGCACAGATTCTCTCATCGACAAATTTTTGTCTAGGATGATTCCCGCTTTCCTCGTCTCTTCTTTGATGTTTCCTATTGCACCATTTCATCTCATTTAATTGATTTCACAAAGCCTTAGTAATATAAAGTCATTCAGCATACTAAGGCAATGTGCCTCATTAATGACACCTATATATAAACATACCTATTTCCTCGTTGTCTATCCACTAATTTTTTTCCAAATATTCTCTTTTTCAACCTATTCAAGAGAACGTTAATAGTTCCAATACATTTATCGCCTTAATGCTCTTAAATCTACATAAAACAGTAATATTCACATTTTGAATCAAATGTTTCTTAAGCACCTTTAATCATCAGTAAGGGTTCTAAAAGACTTGTTCATATGGTGATCGTCTCTCATACGTTTCGTTTACCCCGCTTCCATATGACACTAAATCCTTCCTTACAGCTCCTCATACCTCAAAAGATTCAGCCAAAAATGCAGTAAATGAAAATACATAGTACATAGGAACAAGCTTAGAGAACACCGCAGTTACTGAGGCAGAACACTATCAGTAACAACGCAACGAAATTTATCATTAAATTAGGCACATTATTAATTTGCAGAATGGTGGTAGTTTTTCTGGATAGTTATCTTATGGACAACAGTTGGTATTTTTACTTTGTCAATGCATAAGCATAAAATGAGTGGGCAATTTTGCATGTGCTATGTGCATCATAATTGTATTATGATGCTCACATTACAGTATATTCCATATCACTACCATAATTACTCCTCTAGGACGCAACGCACCTTGTGTTCGTAACGTATTTATATATTCGCTACTAAAGATGTTCAAGTTATTATACAACATTTAAGTACATATCCACCTGCACATAAACACAAGCCAGCTTGACTCATGATACTTCTGCCGCAGGTGGACTACACAGCTGACCACTACAGGGGCTACGTGGCCAAGGTCAGTTACTACGGCAAGGCTCAGCACCCTAAACACTACGGCCCCGCCGTTACTTTCAGACATAAAGGTTATGGTGATGGATACCACTGAAGAGAAAATCACATCCATGCTTACTCATAGGTGTTCCCAGAACTCATCGCCTCCGCTTCCCAGTCATCGATCATCTTGAATATTTTGTTATAAAATGTACGTTTTTTTAAGTGAAATAAAACTGTTCTCTCCATACGTTGTATTTTATACACAGTACGGAGGAGAATCAAACTAACTTAAAGAGAAAAAATATGCCTACAAAGTAACCTACGAACAGCTGCACAACATAATGTACAACGATGGTAAATTATAAATAAACATTTCTGTGTTAATTAAAAATACAAGAAAACCTTATTTCACACACACACACACACACACATATATATATATATATATATATATATATATATATATATATATATATATATATATATATAGTAGGTTGGTAGACAGCAGCCAACCCAGGGAGGTACTACCGTCCTGCCAAGTGAGTGTAAAACGAAAGCCTGTAATTGTTTTACATGATGGTAGGATTGCTGGTGTCTTTTTTCTGTCTCATAAACATGCAAGATTTCAGGTACATCTTGCTACTTCTACTACACTTAGGTCACACTACACATTCATGTACAAGCATATATATACACACCCTCTGGGTTTTCTTCTATTTTCTTACTAGTTCTTGTTCTTATTTCCTCTTATCTCCATGGGAAAGTGGAACAGAATTCTTCCTCCGTAAGCCATGCGTGTCGTAAGAGGCGACTAAAATGCCGGGAGCAAGGGGCTAGTAACTCCTTCTCCTGTATATATTACTAAATGTAAAAGGAGAAACTTTCATTTCTCCTTTTGGGCCACCCTGCCTCGGTGGGAAACAGCCGACGTGTTGAAAGATATATATATATATATATATATATATATATATATATATATATATATATATATATATATATATATATATATATATACACACACACAAAATTCATACTCGAAAATTTCTGGTGTCAGCACCGAGCAACACAACAATAAAGAGAGAACCAATTTTTTTTTTTTTTTTACCTTTTCTCATTGTTGCAGTGAGAGAGAGAGAGAGAGAGAGAGAGAGAGAGAGAGAGAGAGAGAGAGAGAGAGAGAGAGAACTTCTTACGTCATCAGCTCTGTATTCACCCTTTCGATGTTATTCATGTTCATATCATTTATTGCCTCAACTACTACAGTAATTTAACAAGTTTCAACAAATCCAGGTGATGAAAAATTTACTTATCAAAAATTCAGAACACGCACCAAGCTTATCACTATGCAAACTTCCTCCAATATGATTACCAGAAATTAGAGAAAGCGACTCAAAATATTGAATTTTAAATAAAACATTCAGATAACCAGCAAACGATTAGTACCGGGATGATATCACCCGAGATATGAACTTTCTTCGTGAACCTGTTAGAATAAACGCACAGGCTTAATGTTACATTATTTTTAAGCTTAAAATGTCCCTCATATAAACAAACACCATTTTCGTATTGCTATAAAATTAGACCCATAAACGTTATAGATACAAAATATTTGATACCAGCTGAGCGACGAACCATAACAGCCTCACAAATACCTCGCCAACACATTGTTCAAGTCCACCAAAAAACTCTGGCAGTCCTAATCACACACAACACTGAAACTTAATTGAAAATCCATAAATAAACCTGGTCAGGCAAGGCTACCTCAACAGCACCGGGTGATACAAATTAAGGGTGCATATTCATGTGAAATAATATGGTATGCACTCTTATAATTTGGCAGCATAACTAAATTGGTAACATACCTCTATTAAAGCTTACAAAATATAATATAGCTTAGTCCTATGCCACCAATCGTAGATCAGCATCGACATACTGTAGTGTGTATTATTTAATATCAATAATAAATATTAATTTCGGAATGTTCAGATCGATTTCCTAAGAGTTACATTTAAAATAAATATTAGCTTTAACTGTCTGGCAAAAAGGTCGTTACTTCATAAACCAAGTCCACAACTTCTATTCAAACAAGCACACTATTACACAAACACATTATCATCCTTTTTAACTTATTTTGTTTTCAAATAAAGTTCACAAACATTGCATGTAGGGGTGGTAAGAGAAGAAAATTCTCAAAACAGTTGCAGGAAGAAACTCGAGTTTTCCTTGAAGTACATTTATTCCCTTCTCGGAGGCTGTGGTTCCCAGCACCGTCACACTAATCACTGTGCCGAAATTCAGAATTGAAAATATTCATATTACATTTTTATTATATTTAAGGTTAAAGTATTCTGCCACGGTAAAAGACACTCAGGAACTGCTCCTCTAAAGCTTGGTTACACAAGTCCGACATCTCCTTTAAGCAGATCCTGATCTTTGGAATCATTATTCAGATAATAACCTCGATTTCTCAGGGGGGTAAAAATCACGTGCCTGGGGACCTCCCTCGAAGAGAAGGGTGATGACGATGGATTTTTACCCTGTGCGTAATTAGAGAGAGAGAGAGGGGAGGGGGGGGGAGGGGGAAGTCTCATTAGCGGATGCTGCCTCCAGCACCTTTATTATCTCTACTAGTTTTAGAGTCTGCGAGATCTTAATTTATGATTACTGAATGGCAGGGAGGTGGGAGTAGAAAGCTACCCACCTAACTTATATGAGAGACAAAATAATGAAGAAGCTTTGAGGTCTGAGATATCCTTGAAACGTCTTCCAACGTCTTTCATTAATTACATGCCAAGGCCTCTGTGTGATTATCCAGGATAAATTGCTCCACACCACTGATTATTTCATTGAAACCCAGCAGCATATATTATTATTTTTAAAAAGCAAGCGTTAAACACCCCCAGCATATAGGCTATAAGGCATACAAAATACAGTAAAGGTTAAAAAAGTTTCAAGAATTCTAATTAAAATTCATGTTAATGTGGTTTTTTTTACTTATGTTGTTTTTAAAAACGTACGTACGTATGTCTGTGTGTGTGTGTATATATATATATATATATATATATATATATATATATATATATATATATATATATATATATATATATACACACACACACACACACATACATACATACATACATACAAAACCACACGAGTTGAATGATAGTTCTAGGTCTTTCATGTTACAATCAACACATCAGAAGCTTGCAATGTTGCAAAACTGAGTAGAAAGTCCAGAATGAATATAAGAAACCACGTGAGCGTCAATTTCCATTAATAATAAGGGTACCTTTACATACATGTCATAAACAATAGGCAGCGAGTGACAATGGTCACTAAATTCTGGGCAGTCACCATGAAACCTCACTTCAAGCCTCAATATTTTTTTTCCAGGGTATTTTTTGTTTTGGTCATGGCTCATACTCGGTGGAATAAAAAAAATCCTCATATTATCAGCGATATATTGTATGGTTCGATCTTAATTATGGATGATGCTTCTTTAATGCAATTGTATTTTTAGTATTTAATTACTTTTATTGTTGTATTTTTAGTATTCGTTTAATTACTTTTATTGTTATGTCCCAATGCCCCTTCCTCTTTAAAACCCGGCCAAGGCCTAACTGATGGACTACAAATGTGAGAGAGTAACCACCACCTGGACAAGTCCTTGCCCTCTCTCGTGATTCTCTACCCCGTTGCCTCCATGCTACCTGCCAAATTCCCTAAAGCTGTCTCCAGACCCAATCTTACCTTCCTCTGCCTTCCCACCCCCTCCCCAGGGATCTGGCATATAAACAGGGCGAGCAGGAGACTAAGAAACCAGTGTGTCGCCACTGTCACTGCAGGTCACTCCGCATACACGAGCTGCCATGTTCCTTAAGGTCGCTGTTTATTATGTCACTAATAATGTTCTTTTACTACATCCATTTTTTTTTTTGCAATGTTATTTACCAATTTAAAATATTTAAATTTAACAGATTTATTGAATTGTGTGATATTGTTTTTCTCTTTCATTTGGCAACCATAAATATGACAAAATCCTAAATACAGAGAAAAATATGTAAAACTTCTATGGCAAAAACTTCTTAATATTGACTAAAATAAAATGAAACAATTACAAAAGGCATCTTATAAAATTAGAATGAATTATGATAACATTAAAATATATGAAAAAGTATTTTATAACTCTCTTTGGCGTGTAGGTGTTGGTGATGGTGATGTTGGCGATGGTGGTGGAGGTGCAGCCTAGCCCTGGAGGCTACCAGCCTGTCTATTACCTGGTACGCTTTTATGATTGTCTATTTTTATTAAGATGAAGCCTAGGTAAAACTACTATATCCCCCCCCCCTGCTAATTTAGTGCTTCCCCACGGCCAATATTTATGCAAGTTACTGTTAACGATGTTAATTTTTAATATTATATAAACACATTAAATGGTCACTAAGTTATTATTCAGGGGATTTAAAAATAGATGTAACAAACAAGTGAAATTCTTTAAAAAAAAAAAAAAAAAGTGAAAATAATTAATGTCAACTTTTCCTTATTATTATTACAATATTAACATTTGCAAAATATAAGAGATAATACACGTTTTAAAAATCATAACTGAGATATTTCTACATCAAATATTTTCCTTGAATTTTATATTTGGATGAAGTTTACACTCTGAATGAAACAAACATCTCATTCTTGGGTAAACTTTCCGCTACGTTGAAATTCTTTATGAACTTTTGAATTATTAATTTCCAGCCGTCTTAGACAATACTTTGTGCGGAATGATTTCCTTCTGTACCTAGTTCTCGGCTGGACACACGCATTATTAATGAATTACTTAACAAGTTAATAATTTGAGTTTCATGACACAATGCGATAAGCCTACTGGCATGGTGACGTGTACTGGCATAAGTGACGTGTACCGGCATGGTGACGTGTACCGGCATGGGTGACGTGTACCGGCATGGGTGACGTGTACCGGCATGGTGACGTGTACCGGCATGGGTGACGTGTACCGGCATGGTGACGTGTACTGACTTTTACCGACTTGTTCAACATGACCTAGTTGAGTACTGGGATATGTAAAGACATACAATGACGTATTCTATTGTATTCTGATTACATAACAATCATCAATTATCTCCCCCTCCCCAGTCACCCATGCCCTACTACTTCGACTACAACGTATACGATCACTACGGAGGGAACTACCATCGCAGTGAACATTCAGATGGCTACAGGTCCCACGGACAATACAATGTATACTACCCAGGCGGTTCCACGCAGACCAAGAAGTACTGATGGACTACTGATAGCGTGCCGTAGGTTAGGTTTCTCGTGCTGTTAAGGAGCTATCACGAAATAATAAGAACATCTAAGCATAACATTGGTAGGTTTTCAAAGACCTGTCGACTGATTGTCAGTCATTAATGTCATATTTCGCGTGTACATTAACATCAAGAATACGTTAATCCCTTAACTATAATTCAGAGAAAACCTTTTTAAGTGGATATACCATAACGTTGAAATTAATGAAGGTTAAACTAGGATCAGTAAGTAACGCTAATAGAACGGTGCCACGTGTACTTCCTCATTAGTTATATACACACATTAAGAACTAATCCATCGGATGTGCCCAATGAAGATGGACTGCCAAGAAAAAATCCTACCAGCATGAAGAGTCCACCAGCATGAAGAGTCCAGGAACAAAGGACAGTATCCACACAGACATTCGCTCCCTATTTATTACATATTCATCGATGTGAGCATTAGTTACTCATACTACTCTAAACGAACGTGTTTTTTGTACTCTCTCAATACGTATGATTTTATACGAAATAAATATATATATATATACAACCAGACTTTTAAATTTCCCAGATATAAATTAAAAATCCTTATTTTTAATTCTCTTAAAGAAAACAAATATTACAATAGATGAATGGCACTGTTATCCTGCATGCACACAACTCAAATCCTTCAACTTCTCCTCTACTACAACCACAGTCTATATTACAGTTTATTCAAGCCAAGTAAACTCGACCACAGCCACAACTATACAACCACAAATGTGTATTGTTCAACAAATAATACAACTACGTTTGGTTGTGGAGTTCAAAGATTATGTCGTAAGGTTTTTAAAACACATGGACACAACCAAATCAATATACTGTCACGCACACCCACATATCCATTAACAACCTCAGTCTTAACCACATCTCACGGAACTCCAGCCTCACAGTCTCATGCCCTCAGTCTCTCCCATTCCCTGTGCGCGTTCGCTTAAGTCTACGCACGCACACACAAGCACTCATGCACGCACGAGCGCGAACACACATTCACAAGTCTAGTATACTAAAAGCCGAGAAACATGGGAAACAAAGTCCCAACTCTGAAACAACACTCTTAAATAGTCAAACCCAACATAAAAAGACAACATTCACATCCAGAATATACGTTTAATAGTTTCCTTGTCGTTCTGATTCCTGTAGGTAAAAAAAGTCAAAAACATTTTTCATAGTGATAACAAATATCTGTGTTTAAGTTTTTCAACTCAGCTCGACGACGACAGTGTCGTGCAAGGCAACAAACAGGAACGACCAGTGTTATTGTTTCTCGAGTGCTCTTGCAAAACGTACAGTTCCCCAGCTCCATTTTATAATCCAACATACATTCTTATGCTCCACGCGTATTGTTATTTTCCTGGTTCGCATTTAATTTAATGCCCCTCCTATTCTGTGCCTCGCTTTTCTCAAGTTTATTTCTCCAAACTTATGTAGTGTACATTTTTGCAAATATATTATTCTCTGTACGTTGTTTTTGTCCTTTTTCAAGCTAATTGCTTCCTCTCTAATGCCACTCATGCTCGATTCCGAAAATTTTTACACATTTTCATTCCTCACTCATACCCCTTCACATGTGTTCTTCTTCTTTTTACTTATACTTTTAGACGCGAACCACCATATTTCCCCAAACACTGAGAACAGTTTAGGAAGTGGGATAGTGGCAACCAGTTAACATATTGGATACGCAGGAGAAGCAGATGATGTACCTCGTCTGATACATGTCTAGGTTTACTGGTCTGGATTTCCCCTGTGAGTTACAGAGAATAATAAAATGAAGACGTGTGTGATCGTAGATAAACTAAGCGAGTCTCTTCCCAAGGAAAACAGCGAAAGATGTGGAAATTCATAATGTTCGATCAAAACGTTATTTTATATTACGTTAAATCATGGTATATTTATTTTGATGCCCAAAAATGGCAGCGAAGACCATTATTTGTACAACGTTTCACCCAAGTACTTGAATAAAATGTTGTACAAATAAATATCTCTATCGTCAGGGCCTGCTGAAGAGAGCCTAATTAAAGGCCGAAATATACGGCCACATCTTTATTATTTGCTTAATTTATGTCTCCAGGTAGAGTTCTCAGTTTCCACACACCATCCTCAGGTTCGAATCCTCGTCCAAACCTAGGAAAAAGTTGCATTGTTTACTGACTTGGCTTTGACTTAATGGGGCGAGGGTATCTAACTATATATATATATATATATATGTGTGTGTGTGTGTGTGTGTGTGTGTGTGTAAAAATGCAGCCGCTTTTCCTAGTGGAGGCGCCTGATAACATCGCCTGAAAAAAATTTCCATTTCTTATTGTAGCTGCCAAGGCTGAGTGGTCAGAGTGTAAACATTCATTTATAATAACCCGGGTTCGATCTTCGTCCTGCTGAAAAAATTAACATAGTTTATAAGAATTTTCCTGAAGCATACATGCGCACACGCGTGTATACGTACGTGTTTATGCTTGTGTGCGCGTGCATGCAAAACAAAACAATCACCACTTCAAGGTCCTCTTTTTCATTTTTGTTGAGTTGAAGGTGGGCCCACATAGGTAAACAAATGAGCTGGTGAGCACGAGAGCATTTTAGTGCTCACCAGCTCATTTGTGCTGCTTGCGCCACTGTTGCGTGACAGCAAGAACAAAGCCCAAGAATAAAAAATACACAAAGTACACAATATTTTGCTTTACGACAAAGAACTGGAAGGCAAGGCTCTCATGTCTCTCAGACATTACATAATTTAGGCCTCTTTTCTATAAGAAGTAATGAGAAGATGGGGTGGTGAAAGACAGAAATATCTTATTGCATTTATGAAAAAAATCACCTGACAAGGATGTTATGTGATGATTCGGTCAGTGGTGTCGCTGAACCAATGGCAACAAGTGTAAGAAGCAACCGCTGGCATGTGCTAGTATGGACGGTGGTGTCTACAAGTACCGATGTCAATAGTTTAAGCCATTGATCCTATGGCGCTCCACGGTAGAACTAATACTAGCTTAACCTTCAGACTCGCTGGTCCGAGAAGAGAGGAAAAGAAAACTGGGATAGGGAGACGAAGAGAGGAAAGAGTTAATTACGTATAGGTGAATAATGACGACTATCAAATAAATCCCACTTTTTAGGGCAGTCATCGAAATTATTACCGAGGTCTCTGGTGACGACTCGACATGATACGAGTTTCTGTCACTGTAAATCTCACACAAAACACCATTACAACATTACTGCAAAGCAATAAAAAAATAAAGCCTAAGGAAAATATAACATTAGATATGTATAAATGCCAATGAAAAACACCGTATTATTGTAATTATCTTTAGTCTTGATCTTCTTGGTAATGTGCCATAAAACTTACCACACAAACAGGTTTATAAACAGCTGATAAGGAATTAGGAAAAAATTATTTTCCTTTCTTGAGACAAACGTTCACAAGGTCACTGCTTACCTAACATGTATTGACCCACTGGACCAGCGAGTCGCCAGCAGCCACAGCCTGGATGACCAAGCACACAAGATAAAAAAGTCTGGCCTCAGGCCAAGCTATTGAGATAGGAAGACTCAAAACCGGTAAGAGGTGTATCACGGGTATACTGCTCACAAGGTCACTACTTACCTGACAGGTGTTGACCTACAGAGCACCACCGGACACTCACCTGCAACGAAGACAAATATATGAATGCGAGGCTAATGATGCAGTTGTCAATGCAAATATCTGCTATGTTCAAGTATATCAGAATATTGTTGTTATTAACGCGTTTTGATCTGACATGAGAAAAACTTTTCTGTTTAAAAACTAAAAAGACAAAAATACATATACCAATACTTATATACAGACACATAGAGATTATGATTACAAAGTGGTTGATGTGAAAGCTTTATAATGAACCCGATACAAATCCTGTAGGCGGTAGTCGAAAGATTAAAGGTCTACAATGCGTCCAGGAAGTATACCCCAACATTTTGTTTCCTCAATAAGCTACTGTAGTAATGAGTCCTGCGTGAAACTGATGACTTTAGACACTCTCTTTACTGAAAAAATCGTTATTAGTCGATATTTCCTCAATATGAACATTACAATGCTTTATACATAGTTTAGGAAGGAAGACATACCCAGAACACCAATGGACCAAGGGGGAAATTGGTGCTAGAACGGGAGAACGAGACAACTTGAAAGAAATTTGAAAATACAGATGTAAACTGTAATCTTTCTAAAAATCTTGTTTTGAAAATTTCATTTACCGTGTGTGTCTAAATCAAACACCAGCCAATACACACCATGAATTTACCGATTATGCAAATATTTCAAACTACAATTGTTAAAAGAGTTGTGTAAACTACAATTGTTAAAATAATTGTGTAAACTACAATTTAAATGTTCTTTGTATTCAGCGTCTCGCTACAAATACTGCAAAAAGGAGAATAACTGAAAAACAAAACATCGGTTAAATTATACACATATATATCATATATTACACTAGCAATTTTATTGCCAAAAAGTTAAATACCGAAAAAGTCAATACTGAACGTCCCAAATTAGTACAGCATCCAATTCACAAGTCTCTTTCAGAGACGCTTATAATACATGTGTGAAATATTTTGAAGGTATTTAAACCTGGTAAAACATCACGTCTAACATGACAGTCTTCAAAATAACTAGGGTAATCAAATTTTTATTAAACTAATTTTAAGCATTTAATATGAATGGAGCCACCAAAAAAATCATATTACCCTCAATAATAGCAAGCCTAAACTAAGGAAAAATCTTGGATGCTGCCAAAAATTTAAAAATCATTGCAAATTTAAGTAATGTTTAAATCAACACACAAGGAAGACAAAGAAAATGGAAGATTACTTAACATGCATAATGTGTGTACAGGAAAAAAAAATATTACGTATTAACTCGTTTCTTGAATGCTTTATTGCGTAAATGCTTCTTCAAATGTATATATAGAAACATTTACAAAACATTTTTTATCGACAACAACATCTTTAACATCTCAAAGTTTAAAGAATAAGAGTGACAGTACCCTGGGTGAAACTAATCACAACCCACAAATGAATGCATCAGGACAGATCAAACAGTTTTTTTTTGTGGACTTGGGAGCGTATTATTAACGTCAAAGTCCGTGGTGACCAATGCCACTCATCTTCGCCAACCGGGAAAATTTACAATAATGAGCAAGATTAACTGCATTACTTACAGTAGTTTAATATATTATTACATTAATTATTGCTACAATTCTGGACGAGAGAGAAATAACCTGTGATACACCTGTAACCAGTTTCGAGAGCCTGACCTGGGGCCGTATGATAAAATCAATACATAAAAAGGGATGAGCGATCACACAGAGACAAGCAACAACCTTGTGAATAGAACAGTCTACAACATTTGGTGAAAAATACAAAAAGAAAACTGGTCTGGCTGCAGGAGAAATAGTAATTCACAAGAGTTTAGGGAATGTGAGTTACAGGTGGCTTCTGTGTACACAGTAAAAGGAATACCGGCAGTGTGTATGTATTTTTTAATATCCCGGTTGTTTCCCACCAAGGAAGAATGACGTAAGTAAACAAAACACATTCACCATCATTCGCGTCCTACATAGCTCTCTCTCCAGAAGTTCACGGACATCAGTAATGTAATTGACCCACCAAATCACATCACCAGAGCATTACAGTACTTAAAAACCCTACGTGCAGTTAACCAGTTTCTTTGAATGTCTTCATAGTACCTGATAATCAACAGCACGTTAACCCTAAGAGTCACTCGCCACTTCTCTGAATCACACACAGCTGCTGTATGATCAAACCAAAACATCTTAAGAAGACATTTTTCCAACTGTTCGTACGTCCCCTAAACCTACTTCCTGCCACCCGAGAGGCATACACAGTACCCAGATACGTGTCAGTCGAGATAGAGCCGTTTCGTAAATCACTTCACCATTATATATTTTTCATAGTCAGCAAAGCCCGACAAAGACAATATCTCCATTCTTTATCCTTACGCCATGACGAATATAACAAAAACATGACACAACGGGTCACTCGTAGTCAGATGTCACGTGCACTGCAAGTCAGTGTGGATGGGGGTGTTTGGAGGTGGGGTTTGTTGGGGGAAATGGGGGTAGGGGGAAGCAGGTCAGTGAGGCGTACACTATGTGAGGGAGGGTCTACCTGGCGTCGTGTCAAGCAAGAACACCAGCCCAAGCTGTGATAGTATATAAACCCCAGCTAGTGAGTGTGTAGCAACAGTCTTCCTTCACAACTCTACAGCACTACCAGTCACCGATATGTTCCACAAGGCGAGTTTTTTATTAAAACTACTGACTTACAGACAAATACTTCGTTTTTAATATCAATGTTACATTTGACACTTTTGCTATTAACATGAAAATTAAATATAATCCTAAAAATGTAAATGCCAACGATACTTATATTTTTTCTGCCTGGCAGTAATAGCCTATACGAAACTAGACTTGCTCATTAAAAATGCATATAACAATTTAAGCTTAGCAATAAATTCTCGTACGTAGACTAATTTAAATTTAAATATAATTTAATATTTATGTTTGTATTTTAATATAATTTCCGACGCTATTAAGTTAGCACATTCAATCGAGTATGTTTTACACACTAGTATGTTGTAGTATGTCAATACGATGATAATTCTTTTATCAAGTTGAAAATACTGGTAGTTTTTTCCCGTGATAGGTCTATAAGCAGCTATATTTCACCAGAGTTATAAAACATTAAAACAAATATTCCTAGCAATTTCAGAAGTTCATTAAAATTACAAAACATTCAGAGATATTTTTTTAAAAATCCGAAAGTTCACTAGAAAACATTCCAAAATCTATTACAAACAACTGATAAGTTTTATTAGTTTGAAAAACATTCCAGGAGATACTTAAAACAATTACAAAAGTTTATCATTATCAAGAATCATTCGAAAAAAAAGATATTACAATACAATCGATTCACATAAATTTGCAACGATATTATACTTTAACCTAAACCTTCACTTTACGGACACTGATCTCAATTTTCCGGTGTGAAATTCGTCATTAATTCATTTGCCATTTTTTAGGCAGTGTATCTGAAGAAATTGCTACTGTTCGAGTTTTTTTGGGGGGCAACGTACAAAAGAGAAAGTTGCAATGCGTCAACTTAATCGTGCATCACATGACAAATTTTATGAGTATTAGGTTCAATAACTTTAAAAAAAATGTGTATTAATTTATTAAGGCATTAAATATATTTACTCAAGCAAATTTCTTCATACAGTATACACCAATTGTCTATTATTAATATTTATTATTATAATTATTATTATTAAGAAAGAGCTAAACTTGATTCATCTCGTTCGCTAACTCGTTTCTGAAAATCTTCACACATCCACAACACTCACCATCTCACGGGTTCACCAACACCCGTTCATTCATCCACATACAAATGACTAAAGCCCTTATACGTATACACACAAAAATACAGACACCACATAAATCAACACAAAAGTTACGTTTTACCTACACCTATCTTTCCCAAACACACACACAACTACTCTTCCCCTACAAGTAAAACTCTCATATACCACATACCAACACACTGGTTATCTCCTGTCAAGTGAGTGACCAAGCCCTGCCGCTCTTTTTCTCAGGTCGCTTTCGCAGGGTTGGTGGTGCTGAGTCTGGCTGCTGCTGCTAGTGCTGGAGATTACCAACCAATCTACAAGTCGGTTAGTTCCCAGACTTATTTGTTCCTAGGAGAATATCGCCGAACTCAGTAAATAATATTGCTACTGACAGAAAAATAGCTGTGATGAATCAAACTTGTTTTTAAGGCTAAAAATGACGATGTATGTTGAATTTCTCTGACTGATTCTGAAAGATCTAAGATGAAATGTAAATCTTATGAACTGTTACTTACATTCAATATATACATACTTTTACTTTCTTACATGCTTCTTAATACTGCCTAATCCTATATTCTTTTTTTCCAACGGCGTGGTCTGAGACCGGGCATGGGGAAGGTACTCCCTAAAACCATTAATAGGTAACACAACCCGTTGATAGTTTTGGGAATTTTTCTATTAATAACCAAGTTATTGCTGTCAGAGGTCCGCAAGCCTCCTTAGCCATCGCAGCCTGGAAGATCCTGCATTACCTGCTGAGAATTAATGTGCTACTTTGAGACTTATTAAGACTTCGTATAATTTTGGTAAAAGGCTGGAGGGTCGTGGGATGTTGATATCCTCTCTGTGTACGTCCCCTCCAATTTTCATTAGTATACACGTCCATCCCTATTTCACACTAAGGTTTTTCAGCATGCAGATTATGGAGCTTGACTTTCGAACCCTTTCCCACGTAACAGATTACTAGTTTCAACGTCGTATTAGAGAGTACAGCATTTTTGTATGGTCTCAATAACTGTGAACATTGTTTTAGTTTATATTTAATGATTATAACTGTAAAAAAAACTGCTTTGTCGATCAGAGTTTTTCAATACTCTCAAGACAGGACTTTGATTCGTTTACAATCAGTCTGTTATTTGTTTCTTAGAAGTTTAAATATACACTTCTTTAATTTACCTGACTTCAATTTATTAGCTATCACTTCTAGATGGCATTCGTCAAATAACTTCACAAAATCAGTGTACACAACGTAAACAATTTTATTTTCCCAGTGTCTCTCGAGATTGGGTATACCTTTGATAACTTTCGAGAGTCTTTCTACTCCCAGAGCCCGGCCATGGGCCAGGCTCGTCTGGTGCTAGCCTGGTCAACCAGGCTGTTGCTGCTGGAGGCCCGCTGCCTCGTATATCCATCACAAACTGGTTGAGTAGTTGCAAGAGATTCATCTTCCTGCTGTTTCGCCATGTTGACCTGTGCAGTCAACCTTACGGCTATAAAAAAAAAAAAGCTAAACTGACGTCTTAGCATCTGGAGGATTTTCATATCTGATATTAGTACAAGTAGTGTGTATGACTGGTTTCGAGAGCTATTTTACCCTGGCAGGGTAGTCTGGAGCCAAGCTTCCTTGTTAACTTCCTCATGAATCACGATGTTGGTGCTTGCTAACAAAGTCACCACAACCCAGCTGATGAAGCATTTGCAGGAGATACTGGTCCAGTTTTCTAACTTCTTTCCGATAATATTTCCGAGTCAAGGACCACGGCTGTTGACCGTGTTCTCTAATTGTGTTTATGACACCTTTGCTTTCCACAGCCTATATTCTACCCTCTTACAAATCTCGTTCAGTAAGTTTTGGCAATTTCACGTCTTACGTGTGATAAAATAATACTTTCAACTGTTATTAGGAGCAGACGATGAAATAATAGCAATATCTCTTTCTTTCAAAATAAGGTTTGGAATGAAAGAATAAATATTTTTCACCAATGAATTTTCGAAAATGCAGTGTAATCAAATTTCAGGAACCGCTACCTTACTACTACGACTACAATGTGCATGACGGCTACAAGGGCACCAACTTCGGCCAGCACGAGAAGTCTGACGGTAAAGCTGTGTACGGCTCCTACACCGTCGACCTCCCCGACGGTCGCAAACAAAGGGTACGTTCAACCTTCTCAAGCTATCCACATTAATGTCACCTACTGCTTTCCCATTTATACCATCAAAAATAAACATTTGTAAAGCTAGCTGTTAAAAAAATTCTTCTCTTGCCGCAGGTGGACTACACAGCTGACCACTACAGGGGCTACGTGGCCAAGGTCAGCTACTACGGCAAGGCTCAGCACCCTAAACACTACGGCCCCGCCATCACCTTCTTCAACAAGGGCTACGGATACCATTAACACCTTGGAACATTAACAACCTTAACTATTTTATTTATGTAGAGTATATGTGGAGGAATAAACGAAAATGATCTGAAAATGTATCACTGAAATCCAAAACTATGTATTCAACTATTTATTTTATATCAAATATGCGTTATTTGGTTTTAATATTGTTATTGGATGTGAAACATGCAATAATATTATATAAAAAATCATAAATGAGTGTACAGTTATGAGTGTTTTAGCCTTTATTTGAAAATACTCAGTAAACATTAAAATAAAAATATTTTTTTCAAAACATACTTACAGTAAAACATTACAAAGGGCAAAAATCTAATGACACGTGTATTTTACAATGGGAGGTATATACAAAACTACCAGCAATTTAAAACACATCACTTAGAACAAAGATAACTAGAATATGAACAAGAGGAAAACTTCTGGACAATGATAAAAATCCTGGACGAAGCAATATGAAGAGCGAATAAAACAAGGACAAAACTACTGAGACTTCAATTATTAGCAAAATTAATGGGTGAACTGGAACGCACATAGTGACTCAAAAAGAAAGGCTGATGACAGCAGTAATGAGAAACTTACTGAGCTAACATGACGCAGACATCACAGGGACACGAGGAGGAGACGGACCACAGAAAATTTAATGAGGAACCACCAAGAGCCAGTGACCACATGGTTCTATGTTTCGACTTAATGAAAATGAAGATAAGTAAGAGCTTAGAAAGCTGCAAGAAAAAAAACAGTGGTAACTGGATACGGATGAACGTTTCTGAATAATATTAGGTAAAAAACAAAAATAGAAGATAAGACAAGTAATATACAAATGAAGTCACAAGCAGATTTAAGTTAGCAAAGATGAAAAGGATATACAAAACAAATTATAATTTACAGAGTTAAAAAAATATATATAGAGAAGCAAAGGTTACGAAAAAAAGAATATGGAAACACAGAAAAATGATTACAGCAGAAAACAGGGAAACTAAGCAGAAGCGATAGGAACACCTATGTAGGGATAAGAAGAAAAGCTGAAAGACAAAAATATTATAACAGTAAAAGTCAAAACAGAAGTGAAGGGTATGCACAGCTACACAAGATAATAGTAAGGAGTCAAATAAGACTCAAAGACGAGAGGTAATGGTGGCAGAGAAGTGCGGAACTAAACAGAAGACCGAAAAATAAATTCATCAAGGAATAGTGAAGACAAACTACAGAATGGGTGGGGTTTGAACCTATGACGAGTGAGTTTCACGAGTTACTCGAGGAGGGTTCAGACCTCACCCGTTCCCTCGTTTGTTTGTAATCGTGTTATTGCGATTTCGTGATTCATGATAGGGAAGACACCATGAGGAAACGATGAAGGGGACGAATAATAATAATTAGACGAGCTTAAACAAAGAAAGAAGTGCAAGGGCTCCGATTTATATGATAGAAAATAAATGCAATGTGACCAGTCACGATATCACGTTGGGTTATGCTACACTAGAGAAGCTGTGCGACCTTATAGCGAGGCTGATGACCTTTATTTATAGTTTACTGATTATATTTGTCTATCTAGATTTAAAGCTTTAGTAACGTTCCCCATTAAAATACTAACCTGGAAACTGAACAGCAGCAGAGAAATATGCGTACTAATACACTGGATGAGGGATTTTCTTTTTAAAGAAAACTCAGTAATATGAGTATGAACTCACTGGTAAACATCACGAAGAGGGTACAAGGATCAGTGCTTACCCGATGTTTATTTTATATAAATGAATAAAGAGAAATATCGGAATAAAACACTAAATATGCTACGAATGATGGAAACATAACAAGGAGACTTGATTAAATTGAACAAAATGAGGAATATGTGGAGTTTATTATAATTTATTAATATGGGAAAAAGCCCACTAATATACTTCAACCAAGTGGGAGGTATGGTAAGCTGCGCAAGGCAGACTTGGTACACCACGACTGCAATAATTACACTAAGAGTTAACTCCATAGCATAAAGGGTTCAAGATTTTCAAACTTCCTCCCATTAGAAGGAACATAACTAGTTCCTAGCCAGACAGGTTGTGGTGTTTACAATGAACTGGGAACAGCGCGCACCAACAGCCTCGCTAAACAGATTGATCCCTCCCTCTCTCTCTCTCCCTCCCTCTTTTTTAGCCCATCTTCTCTGCTCTCCTCTAGGAAAGAAGGCAACTGTAAAGGACCAAGTGATAAAGCTGAAGGAGGAGGGAGGGAAGCTAACGGAGGATAACACATAAATATGCGAAGAGCTTAGCAGAAGATTCAGAAAAGTTTTCACACAAGAAAGTGAAGAGCTACCTGGAGACGGTGAAGTCAAACAGATTAGCAGGAACTAGAAAGCTTATAATATATATATATATATATATATATATATATATATATATATATATATATATATATATATATATATATATATAATAAAAAAATATTAAAATATTATAAATACACATATATAATACATATATTATAATATATATATTATTATAATAAATAGAATAAAGATTACATTAGAAATACATATAATTATATATATATAATAAATATATAAACATATATCTATATATATATTTATAATCATGGTACCACACTACCCGGTGGCTGGACCACGGTACCACACTACCCGGGTGGCTGGACCACGGTACCACACTACCTGGGTGGCTGGACCACGGTACCACACTACCCGGGTGGCTGGACCACGGTACCACCCTACCCGGGTGGCTGGACCATAGTTAAAAACACTGTGTGACTTAAAGGACCTGCAGTGTACCATTCTTGAGTTCTAGGTGGGATAGCGTTGAAGAAGTTTCTTGGCAATAGGTTCAGCTATGTTGTAGAAGCCGTTGTTCTGGTTGAAGTTGTTGGATATATACTACCTGCTGTGCTGTATGTGTGTTTAGAAGAGCAGATAAACAATCAAGTGGTAGGCTTTAGCATGCTCTATATATATATTTAGAAAAGCAGCTGATGCCTATAAAATATATATATATATATATATATATATATATATATATATATATATATATATATATATATATATATAGGGCAGAAAGGAGGCACTGACATGCATATTGTCAAAAGTTCTGAAAAATTTAAGGAAAAGTGTATTGGAACGTTTAAAGCGATGATTCTTTAGAGAAAATCATCACAGAATTAGGAATGGAAACTCCTGTTCCATTTCAAACCAGTCTTTATGGTCTGAAACCGATAAGAAAAGGCCTTCTCGTTAACTTATGCAGCCCAAAATCGCTACAAACGTTCCTTTGAGTAAATCCTACCAATCACGAAAAATCTGAAACCGATCACGAAAGACATTTTCCAATTATTGTTCGGAATCCAATGATTTCAAGTTTAACATTATTAGGAACTTAGTAATTCTGCATCTACAAAGCCTAAATTTGTTGGGTGCCATATCATCCATAAGAATCACCAGCCGTTAAAGATTAAGCCGTTCAGAAGAGGCCCCAGCATCCTCGTATGTAGGATATACTTAGTTTTAGAGTCGACCAGAAAAAGCTTTCTCAAGTTATGTAACGGACACCAAATCCAGCATTGATTATTTAAATGATATTAAACAGAAGACATCTGAACCTAATACACATTCTGCTCATGGCCATAATGGCTAAAACTATTAGTCTCCAGCATGAAAAACATTAACATTCATGTCATCTCGTTAACATCTAATGGGAATAAAATATTATTAATGGCATTACAAAGATAAATATTCATTACACAAGTTTTGGTCATTTATAAAAGTCTGAGGTAACGACTTCAGGGTAAGGGCTTCTAAGCTTATTCGTGTTTTTAATTATGTTCACGCTTTTAACTACGTGTACCTATGATATACCCGTGACCTCTTTCAAGAGTTGCTCTACGTTCACTGCCGGGTCTGATGCCAGACTTCCTTGTTGACACCCTACTTAACTATTACAGTGATTCTAGCGGCCTGCAAGTCCACATAATGTTGCCGTCACAACCTGGTTGATCAGACTCTGCAGATAGTTTTTTTGATAATGAGTTGAATACTTGTGGACGAGTGGAGAATGCAACATACAACTTTGTTACAAAACACACAAAATATAAATATTTTGTTTATATACAGTACATGGTTTTAAAATATATTATCACTATCAACTATGTGACACTGACTTTGGAGAATAAAAGACCACGGGAAGTGGGTGGGTGTGATGGAGGAGAGAGTGAGAGGAAGGCAGGAGGCCAGGGGAACCCGTTGACAACGTTAGTGTCAGCGGGGTATATAAGCACAGCAGTTCAACCACACAAGTCATTCACACGACCAGCAGCCTCAGCCTAACAGCCCTACACATTCACAGTCATGCTCTTTAAGGTCTGCCTCGTTATTTGACAATTTAGCTGGCAGAACACACTTCAAATTATATATAATTTATATCCGAAATTTTGACAATAACAATGCTGTCTTCCCTGTCAAAGACGCTCAGATAACACTAAGCATTCTCTTCTAAGTATTTTTATCTAACCTTTAATTCTAGCAGAATTTCATTAAATCCAAAGAAATAAAAAACAAACTTATCAATACTTAAAGTCACTCCGGGTTTAGCTTTGTAAACAAGTTTAAGATTATAAACTGTATTCACTTCAATGTCTTGCTGAGGAAAATTTAATTCAATAAATGTTCACTGAATCGACACTGACTCACGAGGACTCATCTCCTCCAGGTGTGTTTGGTCTTGGTGGTGGTGACCGTGGCTATGGCCGACCCAGGTGACTACGGACCAGTCTACAAATCGGTACGTACTATAACCTATTTACCTGGTAATGATCCCAGGGATAATCGCCTCCGCGACTAGGTCTCAGACTCGGGAATGTATTTATGCGAGTGAGTTCGTACCATCGTGTCTGTGTCAGCGTAAATTTGTGATATTGTACACTTACCAATTTGTGTTTCTGTCGGATCAATATGTTCCAGTGCGAACACAACACTACTGCTGCATAATTTATATATTCCTGTTATAAGCCTTTATTAACAATCAATCAACAGTATCGTTCAGTCTCACGTTAATATTCTGTGACGATCTGTATTCTTCATAAGATCTATTATAGATAATTTCAATTACATGGAACTTATCTACATCAAATTCAATATTCCATCTATCATTATTTGCTCAATTTATCTCAATTCATCTCTCATCCACTGTAATTCCTTACCTTACATTCTTTTTATGTTTTGTAATTTCTTCATGGGAAGTATTTGAAAAATTTCTTACATTAAAAATGCAATACGGGTATCCAACATTTTCTAAAATAATTTATCTTACTTCCAATACTTTATTAGGTTTGCTATGAACTTCTATGATTAAAAATATATATATTTGCTAGTTGGTTTCTGCACTCCAAGTGCATATTTAATGACTAAGTAATTTTACAAGATATTTCAGTGAGACAAGACAATCATTTGAAGGGATATTAGTGTCACTATTTTAAATATCGGCACAATTTTCTGTTTGCCGACAATTTTTCCTTCTTGTATTGAAAAAGTCATGACTGAATAGCTTAATATGCACATTTTTAAAAGCTCTAGCTTTACCTCTGAATACTGCAGTATTCGCTATTTCATGTGGCTGCTTTGGTTATAAATAATCAACGACTAAGTATTCCTTCTATAAACACGATTAGGAAACTTTTTTTTTTTTTGGTGTGTGTGTAAGAGAGAGAGACGGGAGGTTTCACGATCCTTGTAATTTTGTTTTAATAAATACATGAAGTAGCAACTCCAAATACAACCTTGATAAGCCTGAGTGCACTCTCATTGGAAACCGTTCTCGTACCAGGAGCCGCTGCCCTACTACTACGACTACAATGTGCATGACGGCTACAAGGGCACCAACTTCGGCCAGCACGAAAAGTCCGACGGTAAAAATGTGTACGGCTCCTACACAATTGACCTCCCCGACGGTCGCAAACAAAGGGTACGTTCTGCCTCCTTAAATTATCTACCTATGAACGGCTTTCAAGAATTTGTCTTATTCACACAGTCCGGCCCTGGAGAAAGTTTGTTCACTACTGTTCTACTTTTTATAGTTTATACCATCCATAAAATGATTTTTATATTGTCAATTTCTAACAAAAAAAATTTCATGCGACAGGTGGACTACACAGCTGACCACTACAGAGGCTACGTGGCCAAGGTCAGCTACTACGGCAAGGCTCAGCACCCTAAACACTACGGCCCCGCCATCACATTCTTCAACAAAGGCTACGGACACGGAGGATACCACTGAGGACCAACCCAGGAACACACTCCAGCATGACTGATATTATATTTTTGTAGGGTAAACGTGGAAGAATAAACGATAACAACAAGTTTGAGTGTATATTTTTCTTAGACTTTAACTAAGATTTAATTCGCTCTCTAGCAGTGTTTCCAGAAGATCACTTATATCGTTATTCACGATGACCAATTGAACCAGAAAATCCCCACCCAACTTTCAAAGCACAAGAACCGTCCTTTATACCTACAAAACTAAAGCCCATCTTAAGACTGCTTTCTGAGTCATTTCATTGGTAATTCCAAGATCACGCCAACAGCAATTTAAACCTTAAGACCCAATCACTCCCACTTTCTCAGAATTAACACGCTCACACATTCCTGTTAAGGCAACAAACATCAAGATTTTTTTACACATTCCTTCCAACTGCTTCTTACACATCCCCAACATCACTTCGGCTCCATCTCCATTTAATACACCTTTACAAGCATTATCTCTCAGTCCGGAACAGGATTCCAACCTGCGCACACTGCATCAAAGTATACACAGTACTGTCGCCACAAGCCTGGTGCTCCATGGGAATGGGATACAACGCTTAGCTTCTATTAGGCGCCCAACCTTATCTTGTGTTTGGCTATGTGGCAAAAGTATTGTGCTCTTTGCTGCAGAGTGCGCAGGTTCGAATCCTGTTCTGGACAAAGATAATGTTTTGTGTGCGTGTAAGGTTGAATACACAAGGAAGCAGAAACACACAGTAACAGTTGTCTGTATAGTATAACCTGCAAATGATGTCCTCTTCAGCAGATGAGGAACAGAGGATCTCAACTATGAGAGCTCGTAATAGTGAGCGATTTTACTTCCTTTTCTAGACCCTTAGGACTCACTGAAGGTGGCGGCCGTACCTCCTCCTTGCTGTATAATAGATAGGTGTCAGCTATTATGGATGGGCATGTGTAGGCCTACACTACCAGCTTGCCATCTGTCCAGAGTTGCAAAATAATAGAAAATGGATTCTTTTGACTACCATCGGATCAGCATAGTTGGGGCAGCTATGTTGTTGCTGAGCATCCAATTGTTGCAAGGCTTCTCTTGTTATTGATGTTAAATTCTTGCGATTTTGCCTTCAGACGAACGGAAAGGCGATGAGCTACACTAATGCGAATGATTTGAAGGACCAGGAGTGCGACTAGAGGAGAATTAGAGACAGTTACCAGAAAATCTCACTCAAGAGAGATCTTACTGTCAGGTGATTTTGTCCTTCCTGGACACTTTCTCAGGAGGCATTTTTAAGGTTATATTCCCAACTATGGGGTCATTCCAGAGCTAGCTAGTGTTTAGAGTTGTTAGTGGGGACTATGACCAGTTTTAAGGGTTCTGTTGTCGCAGCCCAGCCTGAAACTAGCTTTACTTATTGACTGCATGATCAACCAGGCTGTTGTTCCTAGGGGGTTGCAAGCCGAAATCAGTACTTGAATATCTTAGCCATTTACTATTAACAAATAAGAAATACAATTTACGGCCCTGATTATACCAATACCCTTTAGCTAAGTAGCATGGTGAAAGCCCAGACTGTGTAAGTCAAATGGTTAATCCAGTGACTGGGAAAAAGCTTGTGTTAAGTTGAACTTCGTCGAGGTTATGCGTTTAAAACCCAAACTGTTCTCAGCTTTCAGAGTCTGTTTTTTTAGAGAACAAAACACTGATAATGTTCAAATGGTTCAACTCAATAAATCTGATTTGCAACACAGATTAATAGAGTGCTCACTAAAAACAATAAGAAATCTTAATCGTAACTTATTTTTGTGTGTTAAGAAAGAAAATTATTAATGAAACACAAGATAGCGAAATTGTGCAGAGAACCTTAGAAAAGAATGAGTTGTATCCATTAAAAAAAATAACTGTAAAACGCATGACTGCAATTATACAAAAATACCACAAAGAAAAAACTTATTATGATGTACAAGCCCGCAAAATGTATAACAAAGCTCAGTTTGGAAGAAAATCAACTACTAAACTATCAAAATACCTTTGAAAATCTTTAGAAAAGAATAATTCGAAACATTCAATTAAAGACAAATAAGATACACATTAAAACATAGCTGGATAGAATCCAGTTCAAAAACTTTAGCAATAAAACTTTCAGAAAGTTTCAAAAAAAAATATATATAAATAAACAAATTAATTTACAATAGCATGTAAACAATAACTGCACACTAAAGCCTGTCTAAACGGAGACGTGAATCTGACTGCTGTTTACACAAAATTTATTCATACTATGGTACACAAACTGCCTGCCTTCCATCACCCAAGCCTTGTATAACCTCGACAGATTTAGTGTTTCCACCAGAATATAAAAATATAAAAGTATACAAATTTTTTGGTCAAATTATTAACAAATGTGACCACTCTAATTTTTTATTCAAAAGATTAGGACTGCATAAACATTTAATACCAATTTTTTAGAGCATAAACTATTGCGATGAGGAAAAAGATGTAATAAATCAATTATTAAATTCAATAATATTAAGTAACACTAAGGTAGATCAACGATTATTCTGTAAAGAATACATAGTAAACCTTTTCCATCCTTTAGATAAGAGCCTTTATTCTGGCCTCCGAAAAGATTCCGTAAGGTATTATATGGCACCAAATAAACATTCTTAAATATACTTCCTGTACTAGGGGGTCAGTTCTATAGTATGCGTCCTTAGCTTCATTGAGATCTTTGTCCATGAACATAAGCGAGAATATGAATGCAACATTCTGGATTCTTTTTTTAACTTATCCTCAAAACTCTGACACGTAAGAGTGAATGAACTCTGTTAAATTCGCTTTTGGAGTTCTGAGTAGTAGTTTACAGGAGCACATGTTTGATGGTTTTTCGCTAAATATTAAACAAAAATGCCTAACAGTCTTACGGTGTACTCACCTAATTATGGTTGCAGGGGTCGAGACTCAGCTCCTGGCCCCGCCTCTTCGCTGTCCGCTACTGGGTCTCTGCTCTATGTATATATATATATATATATATATTTATTTTTTATTAACACATCGGCCGATTCCCACCAAGGCAGGGTGGCCCGAAAAAGAAAAACTTTCATCATCATTCACTCCATCACTGTCTTGCCAGAAGGGTGCTTTACACTACAGCTATAAAACTGCAACATTAACACCCCTCCTTTAGAGTGCCGGCACTGTACTTCCCATCTCCAGAACTCAAGTCCGGCCTGCCGGTTTCCCTGAATCCCTTCATAAATGTTACTTTGCTCACACTCCAACAGCACGTCAAGTATTAAAAACCATATGCCTCCATTCACTCCTATCAAATACGCTCACACATGCTTGCTGGAAGTCCAAGCCCTCGCACACAAAACTTCCTTTACCCCTCCCTCCAACCTTTCCTAGGCCGACCCCTACCCCGCCTTCCCTCCACTACAGATTTATACACTCTCGAAGTCACTCTTGTCTCGTTCCATTCTCTCTACATGTCCAAACCACCTCAACAACCCCTCCTCAGCTCTCTGGACAATCGTTTTGGTAATCCCGCACCTCCTCCTAATTTCCAAACTCCGAATTCTCTGCATTATATTCACACCACACATTGACCTCACACATGACATCTCCACTGCCTCCAGCCTTCTCCTCGTTGCAACATTCATCACCCATGCTTCACACCCATATAAGAGCGTTGGTATAACTATACTCTCATACATTCCCCTCTTTACTTCCATGGACAAGGTTCTTTGTCTCCACAGACTCCGAAGTGCTCCACTCACCCTTTTCCCCTCATCAATTCTATGATTCACCTCATCCTTCATAGACCCATCCGCCGACATGTCCACTCCCAAATATCTGAATACATTCACCTCCTCCATACTCTCTCCCTCCAATCTGATATCCAATCTTTCGTCACCTATTCTTTTTGTTATCCTCATCACCTTACTCTTTCCTATATTCACTTTCAATTTTCTTCTTTACACACCCTACCAAATTCATCCACCAACCTCTGCAGCTTCTCTTCAGAATCTCCCAAAACCACAGTGTCATCAGCAAAAGCAACTGTGACAACTCCCACTTTGTATTTGCTTCTTTATCTTTTAGCCCAACACCTCTTGCCAAGACCCTCGCATTCACTTCTCTTACAACCCCATCTATAAATATATTGAACAACCACGGTGACATCACACATCCTTGTCTAAGGCCCACTTTTACTGGGAAATAGTCCCCTTCCCTCCTACACACTCTAACCTGAGCCTCACTATCCTCATAAAAACTCTTCACTGCTTTCAGTAACCTTCCTCCTATTCCATACACCTGCAACATCTGCCACATTGCCCCCTATCTACCCTATCATACGCCTTTTCCAAATCCATAAATGCCACAAAACATCTTTACCCTTATCCAAATACTGTTCACCTATATGTTTCACTGTAAACATTTGGTCTACACACCCCTACCTTTCCTAAAGCCCCTTGTTCATCTGCTATCCTGCTTTCTGTTTTACTCTTAATTCTTTCAATAATAACTCTACCATACACTTTACCAGGTACACTCAACAGACTTATTCCCTATAATTTTTGCACTCTCTTTTGTCCCCTTTGCCTTTATACAAAGGAACAATACACGCTCTCTGCCAATCCCTAGGTACCTTACCCTCTTCCATACATTTATTAAATAATAGCACCAACCACTCCAAAATTATATCCCCACCTGCTTTTAACATTTCTATCTTTATCCCATCAATCCCAGCTGCCTTACCCCTTTCATTCTACCCACTGCCTCACGAACTTCCCTACACCCACAACTGGCTCTTCCACACTCCTACAAGATGTTATTCCTCCTTGCCCTACACACGAAATCACAGCTTCCCTGTCTTCATCAACATTTAACAAATCCTCAAAATATTCTCTCCATCTTCCCGATACCTCTAACTCTCCATTTAATAACTCTCCTCTCCTATTTTTAACTGTCAAATCCATTTGTTCTCTAGGCTTCCTCAACTTATTAATCTCATTCCAAAACTTTTTCTTATTTTCAACAAAATTTGCTGATAAAATCTCACCCACTCTCTCATCTGCTCTCTTTTACATTGCTTCACCACTCTTTTAACCTCTCTTTTTCTCTCCATATACTCTTCCCTCCTTGCATCACTTCTACTTTGTAAAAACCTCTCATATGCTAACTTTTTCTCCCTTACTACTCTCTTTACATCATCATTCCACCAATCGCTCCTCTTCCCTCCCGCACCCACTCGCCTGTAACCACAAACTTCTGCTGAACACTCTAACACTACATTTTTAAATCTACCCCATACATTTTCGACCCCATTGCCTACATCTCACTAGCCCATCTATCCTCCAATAGTTGTTTATATCTTACCCTAACTGCCTCCTCTTTTAGTTTATAAACCTTCACCTCTCTTTTACTTACTGATTCTATTTTCCTTGTATCCCATCTACCTTTTACTCCCACTGTAGCTATAACTAAAAAGTGATCTGATATATCTGTAGCCCCTCTATAAACATGTACATCCTGAAGTCTACTCAACAGTCTTTTATCTACCAATACATAGTCCAACAAACTACTGTCATTACGCCCTACATCATATCTTGTATACTTATTTATCCTCTTTTTCTTAAAATATGTATTACCTATAACTAAACCCCTTTCTATACAAAGTTCAATCAAAGGGCTCCCATTATCATTTACACCTGGCACCCCAAACTTACCTACTACACCCTCTCTGCATGTTTCTCCCACTTTAGCATTTAGGTCCCCTACCACAATTACTCTCTCATTTGGTTCAAAAGTTCCTATACATTCGCTTAACATCTCCCAAAATTCTCTCTCTCCTCTACACTCCTCTCTTCTCCAGGTGCATACACGCTTATTATGACCCACTTTCCGCATCCGACCCTTATTTTAATCCACATAATCCTTGAATTTACACATTTATATTCCCTCTTTTCCTTCCATAACTGATCCTTCAACATTATTGCTACCCCTTCCTTAGCTCTAACTCTCTCAGATACTCCTGACTTAATCCCATTTATTTCTCCCCACTGAAACTCGCCTACCCCCTTCAGCTTTGTTTCGCTTAGGGCCAGGACATCCAACTTCTTTTCATTCATAACATCGGCAATCATCTCTTTCTTATCATCCGCACTACATCCACGCACATTCAGACAACCCAATTTTATAAAGTTTTTCTTCTTCTCGTTTTTAGTAGATTTGTACAGGAGAAGGGGTTACTAGCCCATTGCTCCCGGCATCTTAGTCGCCTCATACGACACGCATGGCTTACGGAGGAAAGATTCTTTTCCACTTCCCCATGGACAATAGAGAAAATAAAAAGAACAAGAGCTATTAAGAAAAAGAAGAAAAACCTAGATGTGTGTATGTATATATATGCATGTGTATGCCAGTGTAGTGTGACCTAAAGTGTAAGTAGAAGTAGCTAGATATACCTGTTATCCAGCGTGTTTATGAGACAGAAAAAAGACACCAGCAATCCTACCATCATGTAAAACAGTTTCAGGTTTCTGTTTCACAGTCACCTGGCAGGACGGTAGTACCTCCCTGGGTGGTTGCTGTCTACCAACCTACTACCTATATATTATAAATATATACACACACGCTCATACATATTTATATACACACACACACATAATATAATCGCAGTCAAAAGTATCAGTATTGCAAGCACTTTCGTGATATAAGAAATCTCGAAAGCTCAAAAATATTGAATTTACAATCGCCTTTGTGATTTCTCTCATTGGAAATTAACTATTTTTTCACAGTGGTTATTTTTGCATGCATATATATATATATATATATATATATATATATATATATATATATATATATATATATATATATATATATATATATATATATATAATATATATATATATAAACACTAATTATCTTCGTTAGAGATTCAATGTAATTAAAGGGGTTAAAATTATTTCGTGCTTAATTTATGGCACCTGATATATCTTAGTTATATATGCAAAATAACCACTGTGAAAATATAGTGAAATTCCAAGCACTTTCGTAAATTCTCTCACATTTTCAAGGGTCCGTGATAATGTGAGAATTTACATGCGTGTGTGTGTGTGTGGTGTGTGTGTACTCACCTATTTGTGGTTGCAGGGGTCGAGTCATAGCTCCTGGCCCCGCCTCTTCACTGATTGCTACTAGGTCCTCTCTCTCCCTGCTCCATAAGCTTTATCAAACCTCGTCTTAAAACTATGTATGGTTCCTGCCTCCACTATGTCGCTTTCTAGGCTATTCCACTTCCTGACAACTCTATGACTGAAGAAATACTTCCTAACATCCCTTTGACTCATAGAGTCTTCAACTTCCAATTGTGACCCCTTGTTTCTGTGTCCCCTCTCTGGAACATCTTGTCTCTGTCCACCTTATCTATTCCTCGCAGTATTTTATATGTCGTTATCATGTCTCCCCTAACCCTCCTGTGTGTGTGTGTGTGTGTGTGTGTGTGTGTGTGTGTGTTGTGTGTGTGTGTGTGTGTGTGTGAATTTACACGATTTGTTCCTATGCATAAACGTTGATAAATGGTGTAATATAAATCAGACAATGGGAAGGATTGAAAAGGAAGGGACGGTAAGGAAAGGAAGTCCAGAGATGGGAACGGAAGCGGAATTAAAAAAAGAGTAGAGGGAGGAGAGGGGAAACAGAGGGCAAAACAGTGAGAGAGAAACGAAGAGGGGACGGAGAGGGAGAAGGGCCGGGAGAGAATAGGGGGAGGTAAGAGGAAGGCCAGCAGATAACAGGGAAAGAGAGGAAGGGCCATGGAGAGAGAGGAGAGGAGAGAGGAGAGGAGAGGGGACGCGGGGGGTGAGGTGGAGGAGAGAACCAGTTGACAACGTTAGTGTGGACGGGGGTATATAAGCACAGCAGTTCACCACACAAATCATTCACACGACCAGCAGCTCCAGCCTAACAACCCTACACACTTACAGCCATGTTCTTCAAGGTCTGCCTCGTTATCATGAAAATTCAGTTACCACAACAAACACTGGGATCATTACTCATCAATATCCATTATTTGGAAATTTATGATTGGACTGTTATCCTTATTAATTTTTTAGGGTAAAACAGTATTCCTTTTCTTCTGAATATTACAATTTTCTTCGCTTTATTACAGCACAGACCAAATAAAGAAATTTAAAACAAACTCATCAATAACTGAAGATAATGCGGTTTTATTCTGTATAAATATATTACGTATTATAAACGCTTTGCTTCAACGAACTTTCGAGCACAATGATAATTCGCTATTTGTAATAATACACAGCTTAACGAATATTGTTATTTAATAATTATTAAGTGTAAACAATCTTAACTCACGAGGGTTTATCTTCCCCAGGTGTGCTTAGTCCTGGTAGTAGTGGCCGTGACTACGGCTGACCCAGGTGACTATGGACCAGTTTACAAGTCGGTACGTACCTTTACCCGTTGTTGGTTCCGGGCATTATTGACCATGCTGCCCGGTTTCAGACCATGCCTATTAGTCTGTACCAATACATGTAAAATCACCGAACTCTTAGCCAGCAACTGACTTATGTGATCCCATTCCCGTGAATTTTCTTTACGTATTGATTTCGCCTCTGCTACTTCCACAATCATTTCATTCTATTTCCTTTCTACCTAAACAAAGGAAAGTACTTCCTAACATCCTATGACTCCTCTGTGTTCTTCATTTCCATATTCTACCCGATTTTCATCATCGCATTTCAAACATGTCTATAGCTGTCCTAAATATTCCACTTAATATTTTGTATTTCATTATTATGTCTTCCCCATTCTCTCTTAGACCTCACTTTCTGTTCCATTTTCTCATACTGCACACCCTTTATATCCGAGTCTCGTCTGGTTTCAAGCCGTTACACCTTTTCATTACTTCTAATTACTTAATAACTTGTTTGTGTTTGTGGAGCATGAGCTCTGCTTCACGCTCTTGCCTCAAAGTCCAGCTCGCATTTCAATAGAAAAACATATAAAGCAAATAACCAAAGATAACAAAAAACAGACACTGGCCTATTCCTTTAGGGGACGACTTATGGAGGGTAAATCCACTCTTGTGAAACTAATTCCTGTCCTGCAGGGGACTATCACACGTCTAAAACTGAGTACGTAGACAACCTCCATCACGAAATTTCACCTCCAAAATAACCCTGACATTTAAATAATGCAGATAAAAATGTGTTCTAGTTCGTTCTAACTCTTCACTACACTTCTGAGTTATTTATAATATCCTTGTGCCTCCATCAGATAAGTAGCTTCCTCCTTTGTCACCTGAGTGTTTGGCACCGCCCCATGTCAGTCTGTCGTTAGCCACAATGCCAACACTACTGAGTATTGCACACTCATTATTTTTTAGATATGTGTGTTTTAGTTTATTTTGAGTCTCATTATAATTTGTTTTAAGAAAACTTACAGTTTGAATCCACTCTCACTGGCGACCGTTCTAATGTTGATGTTTCTCGCACCAGGAGCCTCTGCCATACTATTACGACTACAATGTGCATGACGGCTACAAGGGCACCAACTTCGGCCAGCACGAAAAGTCCGATGGTAAAAATGTGTACGGCTCATACACCGTCGACCTTCCCGACGGTCGCAAACAAAGGGTACGTTCCACTACCTCAAACTGTCTACGTTCAGTTCGCCTGTTGTTACTATTCACACAATGCAAAATAGAATTTTATAATCAATTATTAACACAATTCTCCTTCCGCAGGTGGACTACACAGCTGACCACTACAGGGGTTACGTGGCCAAGGTCAGCTACTACGGCAAGGCTCAGCACCCTAAACACTACGGCCCTGCCATCACCTTCTTCAACAAGGGCTACGGATACGGAGGCTACCACTAACAACTAACTCAGGAACACTCCCAGCATGACTGATATTATATTTTTGTAGGGTAATCGTGGAAGAATAAACGACAACAAAATCCTGTTCACATTTTTCTCAAACCAACATAAATAAAGTAACAAGAGCATTAGAATGTTCACGCGACTTTCGGAGTGCAGGAACCGTCCTTCTTAACTACAAAAGTTTTCCTAAATTTCTTTATAGATTATACTATGATCATTCATCATGTCCCCAAAGTTCGAGTGTGTATCCTCGGCTTGGAGCCCAAGCTCCAGCTGTTGGTCCACATATCCATCACATTTTTCTTTTGAAAACTACACTTGATCCGGTGATACTTCACATATCTTCTGCTGGCAGGTTGTCTAGTCTTGCTTCACGTATGTTGACATGTTCTCTTAATGTGCCTATGTTGCCCCTGTTTTCACTGGGTATATTTTACACTTCCTGCAGTATCTGTCACTACAGTATATTATAATGGTAGTGCGTAGGTTTGGGATTAGGCCCTCAAAGTATGTTCCCTGTATATATTATCAGGTATGCTTCTCTTTTTTGCTCCCCAGAGTAAATTCCAAGTGATATGAGGCATTCCTAGAAGTTTAAATACTTTATCGACTTTATGTTGGTGGTTATCACCGAACAAAATTCTAATCGGGAGAACACAAGTGAACTGAATTGTGCCACCAAAGGATTTATCTTTGTTTTGAAACTTCTCATCCAACCAGTCATTTTTTTGGCGTCATAAGTTTCAGCTTTCTATGTGCCGGTTATTTGTGTATTTTTCTGGTTTCTGCGGTATGTGCCTTATTGTGTTCCCCAAATGATGGGACATCTGATATTATTATAACCAAGTCTATTACATGTTCTTTTCGTTCTATGAGATGGTTCTCGTGTGTTTGGTATGCACTGCTTCTTTTGAGTTCGGTTATCCATATCTAAGCAGTCATCACCAATGAACATCATATTTTCCAATGTCCACTGGAAGACTTGTCGATACCTACTTTTAATTTGTACGTGTCTTCTACTGAAGAGACTTTCGTGCTTATTTTGGTATCGCTAAAAAAGGATGATAGGAAGCCCCGTCACTAGTGTTTTTATCTACATCTGCTATGATAATGAGAAACAGCAAAGACCACGGGATCATGCCTTCGAGACAACTTTTTTTTTTGTTTTGTCAGAGATTTTGCTTTGCTTACTACTACTACCACCACTATTAGTGTTCTATTCGTTAGGAAATTGAGTTATCTATTTTCCTACTCAACTGTTATAACCACTGACCTTATTCATGGGCTATCACTCCACGATCGCATTTTTTTCCAAATGTCATAGCGAAGTCCGTGCAGATAACATCTGCGTTTTGGTCTTCTTACAGAGTTTACGTAATTACGCCATTATGATCTATAGTAGTTGTGATAAACATGATTTTACCACTTTTAAACTATGTTCACTTGGGATGTGTAAGTTGAGTCTCTCCTAAAATGAGTAATTCGGTGTCTCACCAGCCTTTCAAAGATATGATGTGCGATGCTAGTCTAACTCTTTCTTAGAAGCCAAAACTCTAACCCACCCTCTCTTCATGCAAAAGAATGATTTCTAGCAACAACAGGTTTTTCGATCAGGCCAGCAACCCGGATTTCAGGTTTGGGACCCGGCCGCGAGGGGGCGATGACCCCATGAACTGACTAGGGGTAACGTACGTACGTGTGTGTGTGTGTGTGTGTGTGTGTGTGTGTGTGTGTGTGTGTGTGTGTGTGTGTGTTTGTGTGTATTACAAGAGACAGATTATATTTTTTTTTAGATTTTGCCACCGAAGTGGCTAGTTTATTGTGCACCCAATTTCTATCGTGTGAACTGTAGAGCAAGAGCATATGGATACACAAAAGGCCTAGGAACAAGGCCCCAAAAAGGGTTAACAGGAGTACACCTGGATTTATATATATAGTTCACTTATTTATTACAAGCAAATTTAGGAAATTTGCTTAATATACCTGGTAACTTATTTTCCTTAATAAGATATCTTGACATGTCACACAGGTTATTATACTATCTCTCAATAAATGGACAATTAAGCACATTGTGTTCAAGATAGTGACAAAAGACTGGCCACATACTTTGCACTTGGTTTGATCATCATCTGTGTCTGCCAAACTGCCAGATGTACTTGTAACCAAGCCTAAGTCTGGCCACTACAATATCAGTCAGTCTGTTCACATTTGCAAGTTGCTCCATAAACATACTTATCTACTTTCATTCTGTCATAGAGTGTTAAAGAACTACTCAGACTTCTAACTGCATTCGTATAACATTTTCATTATTGACTTCTCTCCTATTATTATTCCTAATGTTAGACGCATACACCAAAGTCATTCTACATTCTCCTTCAGGGCACCTTTCTTGGCTAACGTGTCAACTTTATCACGAAGGAGTAATCCAATGTGTGATGAAATCCATAACAATTCTACATTAATTCCTTTTTCCCGTTGAGAATTCTTAAATAAAATCATAGTCAGACAGTGGAGCAACAGATAAACGAGAGTACTATACCAAGCATGTCTTGGTTATCTCGACCTTGAATACTGCCTCTTAAAAAAAAGCAAGCTCTGCCTATTCCCACATATTACCTGATTCGCCAGCTTTTAACGTTTAGGAATCGTAAGGGTTAATTGATTTGTAAAGCAAGGATCGTTATGGTCACAACCTACTATAAAAAAAAAGACAGATTTTGCGCTCCTAACTGCCCTATCCATGAGTTGTCTAGCCTATGTTAATTCAACATTTTTTCATCCTACAAGTGTCAAAAAGCGTCAAAAAAAAATAAAAAATAAGAAAAGGCAAACGTTTTCGCCGAAGTGACAACATAACATACTGATTTTCTGCTTGTTTTTCTATTTAAAAAAAAAACAGACTTCATCTCGTAAATCCTTTAGAAATTCACACCCACGATGCCAAGAAAACCTTCATAAATGGCAGGTATTACTACTGGACACAGGTCTAGAGGTTAAGCTGGACCGCCTTTGTGATCTTGTGTCAAGTGTATAAAGTGATAACTCTGGCATCTCAGCCTCCGCCTCCTGACTGTTAATAAAGTGCTTGGTGAATCATTAAGCAAGTTGGCCCTGTTATTCATTTCTCCCATGTTGTTACATTCACAATATTGTGATTTGTGAGTCTGCAATAACATTATAATGTAGGACTTTACTGTTGAAGTAGTGTCGGGAACGATATAAAAGTGAAGATAGCAGAAGGTAACGCTACCATTAAGTTCTTTTGAGAACGTCAGTGGTCATCTGGGTTGAACATACGTCTGACATGTTCCAGCCCCAATTATTCCCGTATGCAAAAAAGAGATCACAAGTAATATAACTACAATGAAAGAGAACTAAATTACAAGTAATTTTATGATGAAACAACAATGAAGAAAACTAAGCTACAGGGATCTTATATATAAGATTTTTGCACCTCACACATGAATCAGAGATTTATTTATTTAGTAAAATTGTATACATCAGCAATGTGCTGTTACCTGTTCTATATGATAGTTACATGTCTACACACAGGGTAGATTTTATACATAGTGTTAATAACTGAATGCTTGAGATGGGAGACTTTAGCAGTATTCCAGTAGAGGTTCCGTAATAAGGGAGCTTCAAGGTTTTGTTCCAGCAGGACTGGAGGTACTATTACCTGGGAATTACCATCTCTCAGGATGGCCTGTCCTCTATACAGCAGAAATAGAATTTTACGAAAAAATGTCTATCATAGAGCGGAGCAACAAAAATTATATACAGGAAAGAAAAGAAAAAAAGGAGAGAAATTTGGATTAATTTATAAGAATACGTACATATATCAACATGGAAACAATATAGATTCACTGAGAGAGAGATGAGGCGGAGGTGAGGAGGAAGGGAGGGAAAGGGAGGGCTGGAGAAAGAAGAGGCGGGGGAGAGGTGGAGGAGAACCAGTTGACAGTGTCAGTGGGGGTATATAAGCAGAGAAGTTCACACACAAGTCATTCACACGACAAGCAGCTAAAGCCTAACAACCCTACTCACTTACAGTCATGTTCTTCAAGGTCTGCCTCGTTATCATGACAACTTACAGTTACCAAACACACACACGGTTTATATATAATTTTGATATTCAAGAGAACAGTTTGATATTACTTTCAGCGGAAGTCCGATAAAATAGTATACATTCTCTTGAGAATATACCTTAATTGCTTATTTACAGCAAAAACTTATAATAAAATTAAGTGAAACAAACTCATAAAAAAACAGAAGTTTTTATATACTAATTAGTGTACACGGTTTTGCTGCAACGACTTGATGAGCACAGTGATAATTCATCATTATCTAATAACCCACAACTCATAACTGATAATAAACATTTATTGACTCAACATTGCCTTGACTCACGATAACTCATCTTCACCAGGTATGTTTGGTCCTGGTGGTGGTGGCCGTGACTATGGCAGACCCAGGTGACTACGGACCAGTCTACAAATCAGTACGTACCTTTACCTGTTATTCACCTGTTGATGGCTCCGATGATCATGGCCCCCGCGGCCCAGTCTCTGACCAGGTCTAATAGTTGAGGGCTTGGTCAGTCATCCGTGTGTGTGAAGACGTGAATTCTCTCTCTCACTCACTAATAATAATCCCACTGTACTCTCCCAACACCACTATTTTAGTTCACGTATCGAGTTCGCCTCTGCTACTTCCATATCCAGTTCATTCCACTTCCTTATCACCCAAACTAAAAAGTACTTCAGATCCCAGTGACTCTGTTTTTAATTTCCATCTTGTCTCAATAACCTGTATTTTCGCATTTAAAACATTGTCCATAGCCTCCATATCTATTCCTTGGAGAATATTTTGTCGTTACCATATGTCCCCTTAATATCCTCTTTCAGAGTCGTCAAATTCAATTCCTTCAAACTTCCCTCACACTACAGATTTATTTGGTTGCAAAGCTTCACATTTTTCAAGCTTCTGGATATACGTGTAAATAAGACTCACTTAATCGTAATGACACGACTGCAAACAAACTATACCACAAACCATGACGACTTTGTGGGGACTTGAGCTACAATTCGTCACGGCCACGTCTGTAAAAACTTGCATTTGTGATCACAGTGGTGCCTATGCTAACCTTCCGATGGTGTATAAAAATACCTAGTTGGATGAATCTTATTGTAGCCAGTTGGCCCAGTGGCTAACGCGTCGGTCTGGAGTTTCACGATTCTGTGACCGCGGGTTCAAGCCCCGCCCGTGGTATGGTTTATACGTGTAATTATAATTATTTACCCTTGTACGGAGGAGCTCTAGTAACTAAGGAAATCATCACACCCATTTTTAAAACTATGTATGTTGTCAAGCTCCTCATCCAGCTTTCCTACGCTAATTACCCTGACATTTGAAGCAATGTAAAGGAAAACTCCTCTTTTAATTTGCTGGACCCTTTCACTACACTTACACTGATTATTTTATAATTTAACTGATTCATTTGGGTAAACAATCTCCTCCTCTATCTCCTTGGTCTGCTTCCCGGATGTCAGTCTCTCCTTGACCATCCTGTCAATACCACTGACTATCTTCAACGACGCATTCATATTTCCTCTGGTTATTCGGTCCTCAACTGTGTTAAGCTCTAGCTCTTTTAGTATTCAATCATAGGTCATGACCAACAACAAGAACAGTCGGGTGGGAAACAAAACATTTGAGTATATGAATGTTTGAAGAATCTGTTGGCGCAGCTTACTCTAGAACTGGCTTTGCATATACATTAAAAAGCATCCTGAATAACACCTTGCTTCTGCTCCTGAAGACTGACCAAAGCTTTGCTAACCTATCATTGTTGTTGCTTTTATTTAGTTTTAATAAACTTATCTACACGTGTCAATTTATTTAGTGATCCGTAAAAACTTTTAAAACAAAAGGGGTAGTAGTTCTGAAGTCACTCTCAGTGGAGAATGTTCAAATGTTATATTTTTCGCACCAGGAGCCTCTGCCATACTACTACGACTACAATGTGCATGACGGCTACAAGGGCACCAACTTCGGCCAGCACGAGAAGTCCGACGGTAAAAATGTGTACGGCTCCTACACCGTCGACCTTCCCGACGGTCGTAAACAAAGGGTACGTTCAACCACCTTAAACTATCCTCATTCAGTATGGCTACTCCTCCTATACTATTTTTACCATCCATAAAATACAATTTTATTGTCATATGATCACATAAATCTTGTTGCAGGTGGATTACACAGCTGACCACTACAGAGGCTACGTGGCCAAGGTCAGCTACTACGGCAAGGCTCAGCACCCTAAACACTACGGCCCCGCCATTACCTTTTTCAACAAGGGCTACGGACATGGAGGATACCACTGAGCACCAACCCGGAAACACTTTCCAGCATGATTGATATATTTCTGTAGGGTACACAACGAAGAATAAATAATAATAATGAAATTATGTGAATTTTTTTCTCAAAAGTGAATGAAACAGTTTGATTCGCTCCCTTAGTTCCCTTATGGAGTAATGCTGACAATACTAGAGAAAGGACAAAACTTGCAAAACAAACTTAATTTGTTATTAAGACGTTTCGCTCTGTTAGTATAAAGTCATGACTATATAAAATTTTAAGAATGCGAAATGTCCCAGTAAAAAAAAACCATACCACGGGTGGGGTTCGAACCCCACCCGTGGTATGGTTTGTTTGCAATCGTGTCATTACGATTTCGTGAGTCCTAGTAAAAGTTCGTTCTGCAACATGTGTCCTTTCTTCAACCCTTGTGGGTTGTGGACGTTGTTGGGACTATGTATATATCCAGCTGAGACATCCCTCTGTTTCCTCTAGATAATTACATACTTCCTAACATCGTCCACAACTTTAGGGCCGACAACTTCTCAACAAAGATTATACTCGTTGCACTGATTAACACTAAACACAGGTCAAGCTGACGCTTTAGTCCCCATCCTTGTTGGCTTAGGCTATTTTCATTGATGTAATTAGTGCCAACTAACAATTCATTTAAGAAGCGAAGTTTTGGCACAAAATTATATACACACACACACACTCATTGTCGTGGTGGAATTCGCTTCATTGATTTTTGCGAATTCTGCAACATGATCAATGCTGTCATGGTGGCATTTATCAGATCAGGGCAACAAACCGGAAAAAATGGACTATTACCAATTCCAGGTTAACGTATTTGGATGGTGGACTATTATGGGTGCGCGCGCATTAGTGTGTTTTGCACATCCTACAAAGTTCGGCTGATACAAAGGACAGTGCTATGTTATTGCAGTCCATAAAGACTCATAACATAGAATATTTCTAATTATAATTTTTTTTAACTAAGTCCGAGATAAAAATACATGATGTAATTACAATGGTGACAACGTTGGCAGAAGGAAACAAGGTCAGACAGATCTAAGGCTATGAGTGACTAAACAAGAAATATGCTACGAAAAATACTAGAGCTTTCTGCAGAGGAAGAATAATATTTGCCTCAATTAATTTTAAGATAGACAAAGCACATGGCGCTCCTGGTATCCCTGTGTCGTTTAACAGTGCACACTCGCACCTGTCGTAACCAGATTGTTTTAGTCAGTTTTTCATCTTGGGAACAAGTATTAATTTAAATTATTGCGATGACACTTCAAGACACTCCCTACCAACTACTGCAAACTGCTCTTTCTCGTAGCTTATGTAAAAGAGAACTGTTTCACTCTAACCAACATTCCTGTTTCTGAAAGCCACTCGCCTCGTGATCTCTTTGTTGCTCAGGTTTGATACTCCTCTCTATGGGACTCTGGTCAGAAGCTTACATCTTTTTTCCACTCTTCAAAGCATTCGACATTCTTCACCACGGCATAAAATTCCACTTTATAAAAATCCTCGTCCTCATTCTCTCTTCTGCACTGAGAAATCTAACTGATGTTCTTAGTGTCTACATAGTGGATGTGTTAATACACAGCTGCTGTTCTCGGGTTAAAAAAACAAACTTTTAAGCTTTATAGAAAACTGCTGTTTTTTTGGCTTTTAAAAAATGAATACATACGTGGAGACAGAAAATGAGGACTAGTAAAACATTCTCCCTTATATATCCCTCACGAGGGATATTGAGGATTCTATTCCCTTGTTCAAATCTTATTCCTCATAATAACAAACTAGTGAACTTTTTGTGTGACCTACGAATCGGTACCTTCTTGGCTGCTATTAAAACCGAACTTGGGTTATTTTAGATAAAGTTACGTTAACGTTAATGGGAAGGACGTTATCTAGCCTGGGTTATGACAAACTCGCGGGGATGATGACCCAAGAAAGAGCAACATGTGGCGATTACAAACTTGAAACACGATTACAAATACATGTGGAAGAAAGTGACATACATTTTGAACAGTGAGACAAATACACATGAACACGAAAACAAATATACGTCGAACAAAAAAAATACATGTATAATACTTTGATAAATACACGTGAAACAAATTAATAAATATACTTGGAAAAGATGAAAAATATATTGTTTGTAAGAAGGTGACAAGTAAACATGGTACAAGGTGAAACACACACGTGGAACAAAGTGACAAACGCAAGTGGAACATGGAGAAAAAATACATGTGGAGCAAGTTGACAAATACCCGTGGTACAACACTAAAAAATATCCTTGGAACAAGGCGAAAAATGAGCTGTACTTAAAAGGTTTCCAGTAAATACAAGGATTAAATTACCGCGTCACGACAGCGACTGTAAATGGAATTACTGTAATGAAATTATAGCACACAGTGTAAGGGTTTATTACTATTATAAAAAAAATTATACCACAACTACCGTATGAAAAAAATATTAAATAAAATAACCAATAAATAAAACAGTAGCCTATAAATTAAATGAGGGGAGAAGACGAGGAACAATCACACACACAAACACACACACGCGCGCACACAAACACGCACATATATATGTATATGCGCTGAGTAAAGAGTAAAAAAACACAGAGCAAAAACAATTGCAGTAGTGTTTTTGTAAGTTCCAACAGTGTCAAGTAGCAGAGCTGTGTTCACAATACAACAATGACTAGAGAACACAATGGATAATGACCTTTCTTGCACCGGCATATTTTAGCGAAATTCTCAAGTCAAGCTCAGCGATATTTTATTTCATACCGTCATCATAATACTCTGGCAGTGGTAATAATAAAGAAATTGTATCAAATTTGAGCAATTATTTTTCCTATATTAAATCATTAAATTTCTTAGCCAGTTTACCAAATGAAAATACTTTTTGTTCCAAGTCTCGCGGGTATCTGTTATAATTATAGTTTTTTGTTTAAAACATATATAATTAATTATTTATATTTATTTTATTTCAAGCTCGAGTTAAAAAAAAAATTCAAGATGAAAAAGTAAATAACTCAGTACCTGTCGTGATTTTTTTATTTAAAAAATATAACAACGGCATCCAAATTAAGTTCTTAATTTATTAATTACATTACGTTTATGTTTTTACTAGACAATTAAATAAAATTTTCTATTTTTATCTTGGCATATACTTTGAGTTTAAATTAAAGTACTTAATCACTTGAGTACTAAGAGTGATTCCACAATATCGGTCACTCAGTTCGTCTATTCACGATTTGATTTCGCGAACGAACACTTCAGCCCTTCCAAGTTTCTATTAGCGATACCTTACCCCTTTGTTCTATAACCTTGTTTTCCTCTGCTGCGACAGTTCATGGCGGTTTGATCAATCTTGTTTTCGAGGTAAATGAGCATACAAGTCTTTGTTTCTTGCACAGCGATTCTGGAGTCATGGCATCACGCGTTAGCACAGCCCCGTGATGGAGTCGCCTAGTTTCCTTTGGAGTGGTCGACTCATTGGTACTGGTCAAGCCTCGTAACTACCATCGACTGGCTATACCGATTCCTAAACTCTTGGGTCCTCCACCATCTCGTTTTTTTTGTCCTACTTACTCACCACCTGAGAGGAAAATAAATATTAACATCCCCGGGAGTTCATCTGGGTCTTCAACTGCCATTTCTATTTCCATATATATACGACATTTCTCATCCCTGTGACTAGTATGTTTTAAAACTTTTAAACTTCAAGCTTCTGGACGTGTCTGATGAGGTGAAAGCTTTATCCTTGTGCCTCGTAATGCAAGATGTGCCTGATATACGTTATATACTAAGTCCTCAATGGTAGGCTGCTCAAAAATTGACTAGCCTCGCATATATACGCAAACTTGTAAGTTTGATGTACGAAAAGAGATCAAACTGGGCGGCCCCCATACAAACACCACGAGAAAACTGGGCACCCCCACAGCAAGAGCACATTCTGGGGCTATTAAATAGACCCCAAGAAAAATTTTGGAAGGTCCATAGCAACAGCAAACTCGGGGGAAACCTAAATGGCCAATGGTAAAATGGAAAAAGAGGGTCTAGAACAGTTGGGAGGGGGCGGCCATGATGATTTAGAAGAGGCATCCTGGGATATTGGGAGGGAACCAGATAAAAGTTGGGGAGAATCTTTTTTAAAATTTACCGAGCGCTGGGACCAATAGGTCATTCAGAGCTTCCCTTAATAATGCGGTACATAAACAAAAACATGCACACCACACACTCACAAGCTATAACCCTTTAAAATATAATCAATCATTGTAAACAGCAGAAGATAAAACTATACTTACCCTCACAGGAAATTAATATATTCCGCATCGGCTAAAAATTAAATCAGACTGCTAGCAACACAAGATTCCCCTAAAATTTCCCCTCGCATTCACAAAACATCGATGTAAACATACATTCGAAGCCATTAACAAATCGTTAAAGTCCCACGGTTTGTAGAACACCACAAACTACATAAAGTGTGGCATGATCACCCGCAAGCAGGTAACCGTAGGAGGTTACAGTTGTACAGCATGTTGCCCTTATGTAGGGCCCACCGTGCCAGTCATTTCCTGAAGAACAAGAAAATATACATGTGGCCCGAGAGATCGCTAACGTAAAAGCATTCGTATCATACAAAAAACAATTCAAGAACTTTAAAAAAAAAAAGCAAAATACTTTTTCATAGATGCAAATCCAAGAAAAACCTTTATCAGTATTGTTCCTCTACTCAAAAGTCATACACAGATGATAGCAAAATTTGCAAAGAGAAAATCCGTAAAGAACATTATGAATCAATGTTCCGAGATCCTGTCGATGTCATGAGAGTTGAAACATTTATCTTTGACGAGTTTCGAGAGTTTTCCTACTCCCCAGCTCGGCCCTGGACCAGGCTCGTTTGTTGCTTGCCTGGTCAACCACGCTGTTGCTGCTGGCGGCCCGCTGTCCCACATATCCCGCACAATCTGGTTGAATTTCCAGGTATTTTTTTTTTCTTAAATTCAGCCCAACCCACAAGCTCTATATCAGGGTATCTTAAGTGTGATTATGTGGGCCTGTGGCTGCTAGCACAAACAGCCTGACTGACCAGGCGGTCAACAGGGCTGGGCTGCGAGGATAAAAGAGTTTTTGAAACCGGCCATAGGTAAGACAGATATGAAGCACAAAGTTACTGGACGGACAACACGAGTGGAATATCTAGGTAAAGTTGAAGAGGGTTGGACAGGAGAAGACTTGTAAACTTGGAAATGTCAGGGAGACTTGGGAGAGGGGAAAGGGGAGAAGGAGATTTGAGAGGAAGGGGACTGGGAGAGTTGGGCGCCCTAGCCAGGTCCAGGTTGAGTGTCAACATCATCGGGTATATAAAGTGAGCAACTCACCACGGCAATCAGTCAATCGATCAGCAGTTCCAGAGTAACTTCACACACTCTCACAACATGATCTTCAAGGTTTGCTTTTATGTGAAACTAGTCCGATGCTGAATCATTACGACATAATGTTTTACTATAAAAACTACCCACCAATTAAGTTATACAACAATACGGATAAAAAAGTGTGATTCTTTTATGAATAAATTTACTGGTTTATTTGTTCTCAAGTCTTCAGAAAATCACACACATGAAACAATCTTAAAATTCATTAATTAATAATTACGATCCATAGCGACTGTGACAAAGGGATGGGTCACTTTCAAACTAAGAGTATTTAATATTCTTAGCAGGATCTTGACTAAGAATGAGATATCTTTCCCAGGTGTGTGTCGTTCTGGTGGTGATGGCCGTAGCTATGGCCGACCCAGGTGACTACGGACCAGTCTACAAGTCGGTACGTGTATGTGTGTGTATTTACAATATCAGTGAAGACATTAATTTAATGACAATTCTGCAACAGTTCGTTCTTAATCATTTATTTTAACTTTTTCCTCCATAATCCTGCACATCCACAACACATACACAGCTAAGATGTCTATTCCTTTCATCTTCGATCAAAAACATATTTAGTTTTTTTCATATTCGTAGCTCAAGTACCTTTCATTAAATAAGAGACTTCTTTTTTTTAACTTTTAATCCATAGCCTTGTTTGTAGACGCGTCGATGCACACGAGTGTGCAAGCGTTGTCATGAGCCATTGTAGGTTCTAAATATATACAACCTACACAAGTCTTAAAGTTAATATTTCTCGCACCAGGAGCCTCTGCCATACTATTACGACTACAATGTGCATGACGGCTACAAGGGCACCAACTTCGGTCAGCACGAGAAGTCCGACGGTAAAAATGTGTACGGCTCCTACACCGTCGACCTCCCCGACGGTCGCAAACAAAGGGTACGTGTTCACTCTGAACATTCAGTTCAAATACTGTTTACTGTAAATATCATAAACTTACATGCAGTCTTAATGTTAGATGATAACAAAAGACTTCTGCCGCAGGTGGACTACACAGCTGACCACTACAGAGGCTACGTGGCCAAGGTCAGCTACTACGGCAAGGCTCAGCACCCTAAACACTACGGCCCCGCCATCACCTTCTTCAACAAGGGCTACGGACACGGAGGATACCACTGAGGACCAATCCAGAACACTCCAGCACTAACGACGTTATATTTTTGTAGGGTAAACGTGGAAGAATAAATAATAACCACTACACAGTGTCTGATTCCTACAAAAATTAAAGTGAAGCAAATCCTCCAGGGCAAACTTGTGTATAAGGCAGGTGATTATTACAACACTAGTGCAATAACATTATACCCAAAAATCCAAAAAAAAAAAAAAAACATTTTAACAATGAATCCATTTGTAATGAAAGTGTGATTTGATCCAGCACGGTACAGCGACTTGGTATTCAACCTGGTAATATTACTGATTATAATAATGATGTGTTCACTATGTATACTGTACACATATCTTAGTTTAAATTTACATAATGAAGCATGTTGTATCGTAAGGCATTAATGATGCACCAATTATTCTCATCTCCCAATAATCTTCGCTCAACATGGACTAGCGGTCATGTTTATTATGCTGGTAAGTTTGCTTGACGCAGCTACTGAAGTTACGAGCACAGGGTTAAAGCCTTTGCACCTCCGGTTAATTATTAATGTTTATAAATTAAACATGTATAAATACAAAAAACAACTATAGTGTTAGCGTGTCTATTAATGTTTCAAACCTTACGTTCAAGGAACGCAACTGCATGGAAAATAATATGTTCTATTACAAAAGCCTTTTAACCTTTTTTCAGGTACTTGTATTTTCTATACGAAAATATTGCTGTACACTCACCCCCATTCAAGGTGTGCAATAGGTCAAACCCGGAGAACGTACCAAGAACTTTCACTTCCAATGCCAATTTAAATCTCTAAATTCAAACATAAAACTCTCAAGTTGCACTCTGAAGTTCAGGCGAGGAATAAAAAAATTATTCCCGAAAAATATGAAGGTACTGGTTCCAAATCTGAAAATGGAAAGTACACCGTACGAGAGCAGGAGGCGTGTTAGAAGGAAAAAAAATACATCAAATAAAAAGCCCAAATGCATAAGTACACGTTGAAGTATTCAACAGACTTAAGAGTCCAAGGATTTTCAACGCCCTCCCTTCAAATATAAGTTAAATTATCAATAAACCCAATAACCGTCTTTTAACAGAAGACTTGAGAAGTTTCTCTAAACCACTGCTGATCATACAACTAGCACCAACAGTCCTATTGACCAGGACGTCAACCAGGACCTTGTATACGTTATCTCGAAGGTTACTTCATTGACTCGTATATAATAGTAGTCTTTCCATACTCCGTCACCAGGCTTACCACACCTGACAATCAGATTTACACCGCTCATCTGGAAAAGATTGTTAATTGTCTCAGGGTTCGTAATAGGCTGTTAGCGTCACCTCCCCCTGCCTCCCCGTGTAGTCACGCAGTGCAAACTCGTTGGTAAATGCCAAATTTTTGGGTACTATAAAGCCGCCTTGTTGGTGTTATGATATTTATAACTTACATAAAGTCCTTATATAAAACTGTATATTTCCACTCATTTGTAGCCACATATGATACTAAGATACGCGATTATGTGCCTCTGAATGAGTCTTTTTTAGTGATCCACATGAAAGTGAATTTTGCACAATACAACAATGGAGTGTTGCCACAAAGAGTGAAAACCTTTCTTACAACAGTGTAATTCAAGTCTTTCTCTGTTTTAGTTTAATCTCAGCATTAAAGTCTTTCTTCAAACTATAACTATCGCCGCTCCTACCGTTTGGCCCGAGTATGACATTAATTTGGTCATTGTCATAAACTGCAATTCCACCCTGTCTCAGAACGTACTTCTTGTATCGTGATTGTAACGGTTGTTAATGTATATGTTTTTAATTCGAAACTGAACCAATACTCAGAATTAGTGTCAGAACAGCCAGGGTGTGAATAACTATTAAGAAAGTCTGCCCACACCCTGGGCTATGAGTTCCTCTAGTCTCTCCTTTAAATCATTTAGTTCCGGTACTAGTCTCGTAGCAAAACTTAGTTTTAAATTTCAGTCTGCTTGATCAGTGCGGGTTCTGTAGTGGAGCAACATTTTCCAAGATGGGTTGTAGGTATGTCCTGTATAACGCCCTAAGCAATTCCTAGTTAAGGTTCTTGAATGAATATTAAGCTTCGTCGACAAACATTACTAATTTCTGACCTCTTGACCCTTAGTATTAATACTCTCGAAACTATGTATCTATTTTTTCACTGCCTCGTTCTCATTACACGCATTCCATTTTTCTAACACACAGACATTTGCGAATAACTCTCTAACGTCCTTGTGGCTGTGCTTTGTGTGTGTGTTTTTTAGTTACCAGTTGTAAAAGGCACTTGTGATAGACACTGCATATATATATATATATATATATATATATATATATATATATATATGTCGTGCCGATTAGGTAAAACTTGCGATTTTGGCTTAAATAGCAACGCTCACCTTGCCATATAAGACAAGTGAAAATTTGTGTATGCAATAATTTCGCCAAAATCATTCTGAACATAACGAAAAAAATATATTTCATTGTGTTTGTTTATTATTAAATTAATGTTAAAGTATTTAAAATATATTTAGTTGGGTTAGGCTAAATTAAATTGCGCTTGTTGTAATAAGGTTAGGTAGGTTTTCAAAGTTTCTCTTGGTACAAAATTATAAATTTTTACATTAACATAAATGAAAAAAATATATATTTAAACGTATAAGAGAAAATTTTAGAAAGGACTTAATTTTAGATGAGTTCTTGCTAATTGACCAGTTTTACCTAATCGGCACGACATATATATATATATATATATATATATATATATATATATATATATATATATATATATATATATATATATATATATATATATATATATATATTACTCTGGGTGTTGGGAGAACGAGCAGAGAATATGTGCGGCCTATTACCATGGATATCTAAGAAGTCGATAAAAATAAAGATAAATATCAAACTGTAAAAGAGCAGATAAGATACCAATAAAGAAAAATGAAATAGACAAACACTGAACTCTAAAACAGTTTCCTCAAACTAGCATACTAAGCATCCACAAAGAAAAATATATAGGTAAGAGACAATTAGTATGATATAAGATAGGTAAGGTTTGTGAGGAAACAGGACAGGTGTTTCCTGACGCGGGTCTTAGGTCATATAATGACACAGCTGGAATAGAGAGATATCGAATGGGAAACGACTTGCTGGAGGAAACTGAATAACATGGAGTTTGTAGATGTGAAATTAATAAAGAGGGTAACAATATTAGTGGAAATGGAATGGCTCAAAAAAAAAAAAACGAAATTACTGCAAACTTGGTCAGGAAAGTGACTACTCAAATAAAATCATTATCAGTGCAAAGTATTAAGAATAAGAGAGGGACCTAGAAGACGTAACCTGGAGTAAAACTTGGAGGGAGTTTTACTCCCTCGGCATAGGCAAAAACTGAGTTAACCTAAGAATCACTTTCAGGAACATGAACCTAAATTCACTGAGGACAATGTAAACAATTTATGTTAGGCCACTTTTGAAGTACCCAGCGTCTGCATCTAATTAAGTATATAAAGAAACTAGAGAAAACAAAGTTAACCAACCACTAAAAATGACGATTAGTGAGTCTTCGAGTCTTTGAAGAGTTTCGAGAGTTTCTCTACTCTCTGAGCCCGGCCATGGGCCAGGCTCGTCTGGTGCTCGCCTGGTCAATCAGGTTGTTGCTGCTGGAGGCCCGCAGCCCTACATATCTATCACAGCCTGGTTGATCTGGCACCTGGTGAGGTCATGATAATGATACAATAGAGGGGGAATTAAATAGATTGAATTGGGGCAGAATATTTGAGATACGAGATGGAGCCAGGGGACACAAATGACACCTAAAAAGGAATATAATCCACAGAGAAGTTAAAAAAATGCCTCTTTCAGTCTGTGTGTTGGGTGCATGAACTTCATGTAGATATGGTAGCTGCAAACATACACAGTTCAAAGAATATATAGGATAGGCCCAAGAGGACAGGAATCACATAAAACTTCAGAAGTCCTGAAGCTATGCCTCCAGCCATACACCGAACAGTAAATTTTGGAGCAGTCAGTAATAAGGCATTTCTTTTATAATGTGGTGTGTTGAGAGTCTGGGGAAAGGGCCACATGGGGATAGGGGGTTTCACAAGGAGAGGAGAGGAGGGGGGGTTAGCCTTGAAGAGTTTGAGAGCAGTCGTCCAGGGTCAAATGAGCGCGTCAGCATCATCAGGTATATAAGGTGAGCAGCTCACCACTGCAGTCAGTCTACCAGTAACTCCTGTGTATCATCCTTACATCCCTCAGACATGCTCCACAAGGTCTGCTTCACAAGTGTTAGCTTAAAGTTGAATCCTACAATTATTGTATGACAATCATTTGCATTGCAAACAAATTATGTTTAAATATAAGCATTACATAATTATTGGAATTTCTCCAATATCTGACTGTCAATCGAATTTCTATAATTCGAAGTCATTAACAAAACCCAAGACATAAGATCGATCACAAAACTCACAACCCAATTTAGCATTTGTTTCTTCCAATCTTGATATATAAAAACAATTCATTATTGAAGTGTTTTTGGCTGACTCGCCACTAAAGAGAATACCAACCATTGTCTCTAGGCAAGACGATTCATCTTTCCCAGGTGTGTTTGGTCCTGGTGGCGGTGGGCGTGGCTATGGCCGACCCAGGTGATTACGGACCAGTCTACAAGTCGGTACGTGAGTGTATTCTACGTGCACGGTTAATGTAATTTCAGACACCGTGTGCGTTTACTTCCACATGTATGAAGAACAGTGTGTGTGTGTGTGTGTTACTTTGAGGTTATCTTGTATTACTGTTACTTAGAGTGAAAAAAATGGCCACTGGAAAATCGCTTTACACCATATATACGTTTGGATTGTTTTCTGCCATCAGGAGCCTCTGCCCTACAACTACGACTACAGTGTGCAAGACGGCTACAAGGGCACCAACTTCGGCCAGCATGAGAATTCCGACGGTAAAGCTGTGTATGGTTCTTACTTTGTCAACCTCCCCGACGGTCGCAAACAAGTGGTATGTTCTACCTCCTCCTGTGTTCATATTTCCAAACCCCCTGTTGCAAATAATTCTTTAGAAAAAATAAATTATCTTTTGCTTTTTTACTGTACATGCAGATTTCTTTAACACCCTTTCATAGAGTTTTGTTTTAATTAACAACTTCATGCAATATAAGTAATGCTTATATTTTGTTGATACTTCTAGGCCGTTATCGATCGAGTTAACACTATGTTTATCATATATTTTGCGTAAGTGTTAACAATATTCTTCTTCTGCAGGTGGACTACACAGCTGACCCTCACAGAGGTTACGTGGCCAGGGTTAGCTACGCTGGTAAAGCTCATCACCCTCAGCAATACGGCCCCGCCATCACCTTTTTCAACAAAGGCTACGGACACGGAGGATACCACTGAGGATTATAATATCGAACCAGATTTTGTATTTTGTAAAGCTAATGTGGAATAAATCATGAGTATCAAATATTGTACAATCTTATTCAGCCGCAACTAGTTTAATCCAACACCAATTACCGTCACAGCTAACATATGGCACAGCTGTATCCTCAACTCTTGAAAAATATTTCAGGTCTCTCTCAAAACGCCCTTTGGGGAGAAAATCTCACAATTATGAGTGGTATTCTTGGTAAGAGGAAAAAGGGGGAACGGTGGCTGGTGGTCCTGACGATCAGATCAATTGTGATTTTTAACGATCAGGTCCAATGTTGTCTCCACAATCATGACTGGTTTTAACTATGATCAGTAAAGGCGGAGGAAACATTTCCGTAAAGCAAATGAGAAGAGTCACAATCAAATCAAAGCATTTTTCACCTCAGCACGTCCTTCAATGGTAAAATCAGAATACGGCAATATTATAAGTTAATCTATGTTAACTTATACAGAAATTTCCACCAAAGTATTAAGTACTGCCGTAGGCCTAGCTGTATACATCTAGCTGTGTACATCTCTACACATCACACAGATATGTATTGTTATTTGCAAAAATATATGCATACAGAGAGACCAAGTGACGTTTACACGTTGTGAATAAGTCACTAACAAACACACACACACACACACAGAAGAGACAAAAAGACAGACTGATTCATTTAGGCCCATTTTACCTCTCTACACATCACACAGATGTCTTAATACAAATTAAAATTCATTACATGAACTTTAACGCACCTACAGTAAAACATATGTACGGATTTTTTTATGAAAGTTCTGGAATTAAAATTTAACGAAATCAAGTTCATGTGCTAGAAAGTTTAGTATTTCCGCAAACACACTAGCTCCTGAAACAACAATTAAGACACCAACTATGACAAGCATCAGCTCGGCACGAAAGAATATAAAAGCTACTTATATTTAATTTACGAAGAATAGCAACAAGTCTAGAAGTATCTCGAGATACCCGCCTAACCTCATCCAACCTAGCAGGCCACTGAGGAATACTCTTATTAACTATTCTAGACCCTCTTGTAAACATGATTAAAAATACTATTAACCAAAAATCCGATAAGAGTTACACATCAATAAAGCCTCAGAAACACCTGTCGACTCTTTGGATTATTTTTCAAGCGTGATTTGATAATGAAACTGAGTTTCCAGTGTAAGGTGACAAGGAAGTTGGCATCAATGCCACGTTAGTGTAAATAATAATACTGTTGCTGGATTGAAAAGTGACAGTGATCAGTGCCACCACTATCCCTTATTGCTCTCCAATTTCATATCTTCAACATTTCAAATCATTTCCTAGTCACCTTATGTTCTATTTTATCACATAACTCAGATAAAGTGACAGAGGCCTAAATTTTCAAATAGAAAATAATGCTAAAAGTTATTTCCATTAATAAACTGTAGTTACAAATCTCGGAAGTTTTATAACATAAAAACTAAAGTTTTAATACAGAAATAAAATACTCTGGCTAAACTACACAATGAAATGAAACGTAGATAAACAGCTATATAACTTCATTAGCGAACTGATTACTATACTTCACCAGACTCGTAAAACACTATTATATAATTAATAAAAATCACAGATTGTGCACACGTTATGTCTAAGTGCACTTCTTTCAAGGGTCTGTCAAAACGTATGGTCAAAGGTTTTTTTCCTATTTCATCTTGGCCTACCTGTAATGATCGTGTGGATGAAACAATGTTAGAGTCAGCTCCTTTATTTATCTTCGTGTTTAATGTTGTATTTACATCCGGATCACAAACGTTGATTTAAAAAAAAAAATCATCGCTGACACGTAATGCTGTTGGTACTGGGATACGAGTCAAATTTTCTACAGTAAACAGAAACAAAATTTAAATTGGAGCATAAAATCTTAGACATTTCATCATAAGACGCAGTTTTCTCCTACAATGAGAGCAACACAAAAAAATCCCTACAAAGAGAGCTTTTCTTTGCAGTCTTCGGCAATAACACAATCATGTTTACCAGGAAGGCAACGTCTCTGCATCGCAACTTCTCAACAAAATATAATATGCTCTGTTAAACTCTGTTAAATTTTTAATCTAAGACTCGAGCCTCTTTTATGTGAATTAACTTTTTATCTATGATACTATTTATCGTAAAATACATTTGGTCTTATTTTTAATAATGGCACAAAAAAACTTGGTATAAACATTGGTAATTGATACCGATAAACTGGTTTAAACAAACATGTGAGCAAACACTAGGACATTGATAACTTCTACCATACAAAGTATCTAAAGGCTGTTAGTGAGGTGTGTCTAATAGTGACCTGAAAAATTATTTTTTTTGAGACGAGGTTAGGTAGACAATGAGGTCACGTGATTCCTGACTTGTAAAGAATATAGGCGGGGCCCTCCTCCAGGTGCAAACATGGGGACCTGAGCCTCGGGCTGTTTGAATATTCCACTTCTTGAATTTATTAAGACAACTCGAGTAGCCACTTGCTAGATCACTCCCTGTCCTCTTCCTCATTTGAACATTATTCGCAAACACGGAGAACTAGGATTCGATTAACTATGATAAATCATTTATGTGTATCAGGAAAAGAAAGACAATGACCGAATTATTTTTGGATTTTATTCACCCGTGCCCATTCCAATTCCTCTTTTCTTACTATTACCCTCTGCTCCGGTATATCTTTTTACTAGTTTTATTATTTTTAGTTGTATTCTGTGATTATGTATCTAGCTTCGTCAAGTAAATATAACAATACCTTAGAATATTAAAATCTTAAATGAAAAACAAAAGGAACACCGACCATAATGAACTAAATTGTGGATAAGGATAAGGGGGGTGAGAAGGGTAATGGAGAAGGGAGGGAAGAGAAGGGGGAAAACAAGCAGGAAAGGGGAATGGCCTTGAAGAGCTAGGAGGTGTCGTCCAGGGGTCACCTGAGAGCGTCAGCATCATCAGGTATATAAGGTGAGCAGCTCACCACTGCAGTCAGTCGACCAGTAACTCTTGTATTATTATCATCCTTACACGCTCCCTCAGATATGTTCTACAAGGTCTGCTTTACAAGTGTTAACTAATAATTGACTACTAGTGAATATTTGCCAACTATACGCACAGATTACAATTTATTTATGAGAAAAATATAATTATCGCTAATATATTTTTAATATCAGACTGATAATCCAATTCATGATTCGACACCAGATACACCAAAAGACAGTCACAAAGCACACTAATTTAGCCCTCTCTCTTCCGATATTGATATATAAACATTAAACTTCATGACTGAAGGATTCATGGCTGAGAGATTAACTACTATTCATAAACCCCATTGCAAACAGTCGATATTAGCAATGAAGAACAGGTCACACGGGGATGGAAATCTTTAGCTCATGACGCTGTATAACCCTTGTAGTTTAGCGCTTCTTTTGATTATAATAATAATTTAACTCATGATTTCCATCCCCATGTGGTTTGTTTTGCATAATCTCCATTATTGTGACTGAGCTGTTCTTACCCTCCCAGGTGTGTTTGGTCCTGGTGGTGGTGGGCGTGGCTATGAGCGAGCCAGGTGACTATGGACCAGTCTACAAGTCGGTACGTGAGTGTATTCTACGTGCACGGTTAATGTAATTTCAGACACCGTGTGCGTTTATTTCCACATGTATGATGAACAGTGTGTGTGTGTGTGTGTTACTTTGAGGTCATCTTGTATTACTGTTACTTAGAGTGAAAAAAATGGCCACTGGAAAATCGCTTTACACCATATATACGTTTGGATTGTTTTCTGCCATCAGGAGCCTCTGCCCTACAACTACGACTACAGTGTGCAAGACGGCTACAAGGGCACCAACTTCGGCCAGCATGAGAATTCCGACGGTAAAGCTGTGTATGGTTCTTACTTTGTCAACCTCCCCGACGGTCGCAAACAAGTGGTATGTTCTACCTCCTCCTGTGTTCATATTTCCAAACCCCCTGTTGCAAATAATTCTTTAGAAAAAATATATTATCTTTTGCTTTTTTACTGTACATGCAGATTTCTTTAACACCCTTCCATAGAGTTTTGTTTTAATTAACAACTTCATGCAATATAAGTAATGCTTATATTTTGTTGATACTTCTAGGCCGTTATCGATCGAGTTAACACTAGGTTTATCATCTATTTTGCGTAAGTGTTAACAATTGTCTTCTTCTGCAGGTGGACTACACAGCTGACCCTCACAGAGGTTACGTGGCCAAGGTTAGCTACGCTGGTAAAGCTCATCACCCTCAGCAATACGGCCCCGCCATCACCTTTTTCAACAAAGGCTACGGACACGGAGGATACCACTGAGGATTATAATATCGAACCAGATTTTGTATTTTGTAAAGCTAATGTGGAATAAATTATGAATATCAAATATTGTACAATCTTTCTCAGCCGCAACTAGTTTAATCCAACACCAATTACCGTCACTGTCACAGCTAACATATGGCACTGTTGTATCCTCAACTCGTAATGCTGTTGGTACTGGGATACGAGTCAAATTTTCTACAGTAAACAGAAGCAAAATTTAAATTGGAGCATAAAATCTTTGAGACATTTCATCATAAGACGCAGTTTTCTCCTACAATGAGAGCAACAACAAAAAAAAATCCCTACAAAGAGAGCTTTTCTTTGCAGTCTTCGGCAATAACACAATCATGTTTACCAGGAAGGCAACGTCTCTGCATCGCAACTTCTCAACAAAATATAATATGCTCTGTTAAACTCGTTAAATTTTTAATCTAAGACTCGAACCTCTTTTATGTAAATTACCTTTTTATCTATGACACTATTTATTGTAAAATACATTTGGTCTTATTTTTAATAATGGCACAACAAAACTTGGTATAAACCTTGGTAATTGATACCGATAAACTGGTTTAAAAAAAACATGTGAGCAAACACTAGGACATTGATAACTTCTACCATACAAAGTATCTAAAGGCTGTTAGTGAGGTGTGTCTAATAGTGACCTGAAAAATGATTTTTTTTGAGACGAGGTTAGGTAGACAAGGTCACGTGATTCCTGACTTGTAAGGAATTATAGACGGGGCCCTCCTCCAGGTGCAAACATGGGGACCCAGAGCCTCGTGCTGTCTGAATATTCCACTTCTTGAATTTATTAAGACAACTCGAGTAGCCACTTGCTAGATCACTCCTGCACCTTGTCTGTATCTTGCAGCTGTTACAATCAATTTAATTTATATTTTCCCCTTGGTTTCTCCTCATTTGCAAACATCGACACCAAAGAAGCCTCTCGCCCCAGTTAAGTCGTTCACGTATATAAAGAACAGTATGGGTTCAAGCACTAATCCTTGAGGAACTCTTGTTACTTCTCGTCGCACCATGTCATTCACTGTGTTTATCTGCCTGCTGCTTGTACGTACATTACTCCTTTATTCCCTGGAGTTGCCTTGCGGATATCATAATCTGCTTATCCACTTTTCAAACAAGCTGCCTGTGAGGCGCCGTGTTAATGACCTAAGACTCTTTAAGAAGATGGAGTAATGCCACCCTCAATTTTACTTAAGTTTCCCCGCCAATAATAAAACTTCAGTGTCTGTACATAAATATCCCCTCAAGGGAGGTTCTTGACGCTGGATATATTGTCTCTCTCTCTCTTTGTCTTCTTTCATTACTGAGCCCTCTTAGTTCCTGTACCAGTACTGTGCTCCAGTTTCCTGAACTGAGCCTGAATACCTCCCATTCCCCCCTCCCCACAGACGCTGTATAATCCCTACGGGTTTAGCGCTCCCCCATGATTACAATAATAATAATAATGTACATCTATACTGTTATTTGTAGGGATTTAGTCAATTTTTTTAAACCTTCTTAAGGACCGGCACTACTGACTCCAGGACCTCAGCTCACGTACTCTTGAATATATGAATTGTGTTCGTCTCCGTGGAGAGAATGACATAAAATACAGACACGATAAAAGAGCCATAAATGCAGTAAAATGCGGTCTTTTTATTGACCATATTTTGACCACACAGTGAGCTGTATCGAGTCACAAACAGATGTTTGCAACATGATAAATTGATAAGGCACAATTGCAACAGTTAGGTATCTTTATTCCGAAACGTTTCGCCTACACAGTAGGCTTCTTCAGTCGTATATAGAGGAAGACTTGTCGGTACTGTATAATCATTACCATATTCAAAATGATGAAGGCCACGGTGTGGGCGAAACTTCGTTAATTAAGGATAACATTATGCTACATTTTCTGCCTTTTTTTTTACGTATTTACTTCTCAACACTTCATCTAGTCATTTTCATTTCCACTTAGGGACTGAAATTATTTGCTAAAACCCTGTAGCACAAATACGTCTTTAGTTGTCATCCGTGCCGCGACTCTCTTGTTATCTCATATATTGTCTGTCTCTTTGTATTCTTTCATTACTGAGCCCTCTTAGTTCCTGTACCAGTACTGTTGTGAAACTTGGGATCATCTCTAGATTCTATACATGATAAGATGTGGACTTTAAGGTAGGTTTAATAATTGTTTTGTTGGATTCTTGCAAGCACTTTTTACCTTGACTAGCTTAGCTTATGGCGCAGATGTTATAAGGCTGATATTTACAGTCTCATGATAAGACTAGGTACAATGCTTACTCAAGATATTTCTCCTTGAAAGTTACCCGATGTATCTCACTTCCAAGGCTTTGTTCCGTTTAAGTCTTCTCGTTCATTATTCTATTTTCAATAATTTTCACATAACAGTCTATGAAAGTAATCTTGGTGCCTCTACTTGCCCTATTCTGCAGTGGTATAAAATTATTAGCAAACACTTAACTAGGACAAATTTATCTGGTCCATTATTTATGTAGTTCGGAAACAGTACGGATCCAAGAACTGAGTCTTGGACGACTCCATTCGTCCCCAATCCGTTATTTCCTTTAATAATATTACCCCAGGCCTTCTGTTACCTAGAAACAGGAATTTGTAGTTTTATTCATGTGTGTTTGTGTGTATTCACCTCTCTTTCGTGGATGCACCAGCAATATCTAATATAAAAATCTTTGGAAAATGGAATGCAAAGAAAACACATAGCTTCAATTACGTACTAAAAACCATTTTTTTTTAATTACAGGGAGTATGTTTTTTGTTGGGTGGGTGAGATTGGGAGGGGGGTTAATGGGAGGGATGGTGGTCGAAAGTATAGTGGGGGGAGATGATGGCCTTGAAGATCTGGGAGGGGTCGTCCAGGGTCACCTGAGAACGTCAGCATCATCAGGTATATAAGGTGAGCAGCTCACCACTACAGTCAGTCGACCAGTAACTCTTGTGTATCATCCTTACACGCTCCCTCAGACATGCTCAACAAGGTCTGCCTCACAAGTGTTAATTTGACTACTACATTGAATATATGGCAACTATTCGCATAATTAGGAGTTTCTTTAATTCTAAGCAGAATATAATAAACATTTTTTTCTGATCTTGATATATAGACGCATGAAATATTCTCGAGTAAATCACTATTATACAGAATCCCAAACACTGTTGCTGATCAGGACTATTTCCCCAGGTGTGTTTGGTCATGGTTGTGATGGGTGTGGCTATGGCTGACCCAGGTGACTACGGACCAGTCTACAAGTCGGTACGTGTTCTGCGAGTACTGTGTATGAAATTTCAGACACTGTGAGCGTTTACTTTAATATGTATGAATGTAGTGTGTCGTAATTGTACTAAGACTGAAAAAAAACACGTCCTGAAAATTCGCAGTACATCTACAAAAGGGTTTGCATAATATTTTCTACCACCAGGAGCCGCTGCCCTATAACTTCGACTACAGTGTACAAGACAGCTACAAGGGCACCAACTTCGGTCAACACGAGAATTCCGACGGTAAATCTGTGTACGGATCCTACTATGTCGACCTTCCCGACGGTCGCAAGCAAAGGGTATGTTCCATCATCTTGTTCATTCACAATTTTAAACTTCACCTATTGGAAAAAATATATTTACAGAAATATTAAATCGTATTGCTTCTTTATCGTACGTATATTTTTCCTGGAGGTTATTGTATCCTCTGTTGCTATTAGTAGTCAACAAATCTTAAAAGTTAGTGAGGAAAAATGGCCTACTTCCATTTTCGTAATTTCTGGCCGTTATCTATAGTATTTTTACAATAAGGTGCTAACAATATTCTCCTTTTCTAGGTGGACTACACAGCTGACCCTTACAGAGGTTACGTTGCCAAGGTCAGCTATGCCGGTAAGGCTCATCACCCTCAGCACTACGGACCCGCCATTACATTCTTCAACAAGGGCTACGGACACGGAGGCTACCACTGAGAACTATAATATCGAACAAGGTTAAATATTTTACAGGGTAAATGTGGAATAAATCATAAGTATCAAACAATGTATAATTTTCCTCAGCTGCACCTCACGTCATCCAACAGTGATCACTGTCACAGCCAGGATGTAAACTGCACCCTCTTCTACTCTTGAAAAACACTTAAGATGGCGCTTAAACACAACTTATAGGAAAGTTGTCGCCACTGTGAGACGTACATTTCGTAAGAGGGAAAAATATAAAGAGGGCAATGGGTGCGGTCTAGGAATATTCTCGAATATCAAATCATGTGTGACCTTGACGACCAAGTAAGGAGTCGCCTTTGCCACTATGACTGGCTTTATTTATGAACAGTAAACACCGATACATTAACTTATTAAAATCGTGTGGGATGTACAGTAAGTTAGTCGCGGAGTAATATTATTTTTAGCATAATTTGATGTTAAAATGAGAAAAAGGCAATATTCAACTGCAAATTAACATTTGCTACATCATATCTACGTTAGCCTACGACATAAGAACCTACCTAAAATTTGCTTGGAAACGGTTTAGTGTCACCCCTTCTCTTCTATATCCTGATCACCCAGGCTGTAGGTGCTAGCCTAACACAGTCCAACGTGTGCATCACAGCCCGGCTGAACAGGAACTAGCCTGGTCTCGGTAATGAACATAGTCGAAGGTGGGAAAGGCCCTTACAACGCAAAGTTTATTATATGAAATCTATCATAACTGCACTGGGAGATATACTTTCAAAATGATGGACCCAATTTCAAAGCAGTATATACTGAAATTGGGTCCATTTTATGAAACACCCTGTATTCGCATTTCAGCGAAATTTGTTCAGTTTTATTCTTAACGAAAGCTCAATTAATTTGCTACATAAAGTCAAACACACACACACACACACACACACACACACTCTACAGCTGCTGAAACAATATTTAAGACAAACTGACGCACACATCAATAGCGTAAATAATGTTATTGCCGATTCTACGAAGAAGAGTAACAACAAAAAGTTAAGAGAGCACAAACAACAGTCAAGTCTTCAGTTCGCAAGACACCCACCAGGCCTCACCCATCCCAGTCACTCACTGAGGAATCAATCTAATCAGCTATTCTAGACATCCTTATGTACTCTCTTTAGTCTCTACCTTGGGTGAGCCAGACCTCTTAGGGAGAAAAGATACGTTATGCAAGGGAGGGAGGGAGGGAGAGAACAAACAAAATAAGTGGAACACAACAGATGATGATTAAAAAATACTATACCCAGATGGGTTAAGTGTACTGTAAACATAAGTCATAGAAACACTTCAATTCTATGGATTTTTTAAACATGAAATGATACTTACCCGGGGTAAGGCGAGAGAGAGAGAGAGAGAGAGAGAGAGAGAGAGAGAGAGAGAGAGAGAGAGAGAAAGAAAGAGAGAGAGAGAGAAAGTGAGAGAGAAAGAGACGTTTGCATCACTATCATGAGAGTGTGATGATGTTGCTAGATAAAAAAAAATATTGCCCAATCCTAGCACTGCCGTTCTCATTGTTCTCACTCTTCATGTCTTCAATAAAAAACATCAATTCATTATTACTGTGCATTTTTTTCAGTCAAATGGGTTAGATTTTCTTTAATTTTCCTTGAAATAAACAAATTCTCTAAGAGATAAGCTGATTAGTCTAAGTTTTTTGAGTGGAAACAAAATTGTAAAATATTTGTAATTATAAACTGTATTTGCAATAATCAAAAAGTTTTGCTGTATCAATACTGTCCAGGTAAACAACACAATATAATGAATAGAAGCTAAAAAGATGCACATCTTTTAAGTGAACGTATCACTACTTCTTTAGTGCGAAAAAAAATAGATAAGGTGTGAATGATCGCAACGTGTATGATACCAGTGAGAATTGAATATAACTCTGATGTGAAAACACTGGCCAATTCTAGTAAATGACCTTGAATATTCTTTGCATGTAAAACAGGTGTATACCTGACACCATCGGGAGATTAAAAAAATCCACGGGTTGCAACCCAACATTCAAGTGTGATACTTCCTATTTCCATGAATCTGTATAATAACAAAGTTTCACAGTTTCATCCTGGCCTACTTTAACAGTCTTGGACTGTGTTTGTTAGGGGTTAGAAATTTTATATACCTTCGTTATTAACGCTGTTAATAATTTGAAGAATGTTTTCTTCAATGACAAGTAACGCAGATAGTGCACAAATATTATTCAGGTTATCTACAGTAAATACAGAAGCAAAAATTTAACTTAAAATCCTCGTCATTTCAGCTTCATCATAAGAGACAGTTTTCCCTAACAACGAGACCAGCAGAGTGAACTCTTACATTTGTTAAGTAACTATAAAATATTTAAGTATTTTCTTAGTTTTCAGCAGAGACTCTTTATTATGTTTACCAAGAGATCAAACTTAATTGCTCTTTTCCGTAACAATATATATTCTGCTCTATCACTATTATAATTTTTAGCTTAAGAGAGCTTAGGCTTTTCTTAATTCATTGTTTTATTTGGCTGCTTAACGGTCTACGGTAGATATAAATGACTGTTTAGGAGTGACAGACGAAAACTTTGTAATAATTTGCATTTCCTTATCACCTTGCATTTATTAATTTTCAAATATAAAAGTCACTTGCTGGACCATTCCCACAGGGTCATTTTTACACTGTTTAATTTATATATATTATTTTCGTCAGTTTTTCATCTACAAACATGAAACTAATTAAGCTACCTCTCCAGTTAGGTCCTCCACGTATATCAAGAACGGTATGTCCAAGTACTGATCCTTGAGGAAGTCTACTAATTAATTACTTTCTATCAGGACATGTTTTCACGGTATCTGCACGCAACATAATCCGGTGGATATCACATTCTGTCTTTCCAATTTTCAAACAAGCCGCCTTTGAGGCACAGTCTGGCTTGGAAGGTGCGTGTTAAAGCTGTGTTCCGTGTCAGGTCTTATTTTCATTACTTTGCACTTATAGGGATTTATTTCTAATAGCCACTTTCTTTACATTTACAGAACATGCAAATAATCTGGAAGACTCTCCCTGTCCTCTTCCTCATTTGAACATTATTCGCAAACACGGACAATTAGGATTCGATGAACTATGATAAATCATTTATGTGTATCAGGAAAAGAAAGACAATGACCCAATTCTTTTTGGATTTTATTCACCCGTGCCCATTCCAATTCCTCTTTTCTTACTATTACCCTCTGCTCCGGTATATCTTTTTACTAGTTTTATTCATTTTAGTTGTATTCTGTGATTATGTATCTAGCTTCGTCAAGTAAATATAACAATACCTTAGAATCTTAAAATCTTAAATGAAAAACAAAAGGAACACCGACCATAATGAACTAAATTGTGGATAAGGATAAGGGGGGTGAGAAGGGTAATGGAGAAGGGAGGGAAGAGAAGGGGGAAAACAAGCAGGAAAGGGGAATGGCCTTGAAGAGCTAGGAGGTGTCGTCCAGGGGTCACCTGAGAGCGTCAGCATCATCAGGTATATAAGGTGAGCAGCTCACCACTGCAGTCAGTCGACCAGTAACTCTTGTATTATTATCATCCTTACACGCTCCCTCAGATATGTTCTACAAGGTCTGCTTTACAAGTGTTAACTAATAATTGACTACTAGTGAATATTTGCCAACTATACGCACAGATTACAATTTATTTATGAGAAAAATATAATTATCGCTAATATATTTTTAATATCAGACTGATAATCCAATTCATGATTCGACACCAGATACACCAAAAGACAGTCACAAAGCACACTAATTTAGCCCTCTCTCTTCCGATATTGATATATAAACATTAAACTTCATGACTGAAGGATTCATGGCTGAGAGATTAACTACTATTCATAAACCCCATTGCAAACAGTCGATATTAGCAATGAAGAACAGGTCACACGGGGATGGAAATCTTTAGCTCATGACGCTGTATAACCCTTGTAGTTTAGCGCTTCTTTTGATTATAATAATAATTTAACTCATGATTTCCATCCCCATGTGGTTTGTTTTGCATAATCTCCATTATTGTGACTGAGCTGTTCTTACCCTCCCAGGTGTGTTTGGTCCTGGTGGTGGTGGGCGTGGCTATGAGCGAGCCAGGTGACTATGGACCAGTCTACCAGTCGGTACGTGAGTGTATTTTGCAAGCACGGTGAATGAAATTTCTGACATTGTAACCGTTTACTATCACGTGTGTGAATGGCAATGTGTGCGTGTTGCTGTGAAGGTCAGCTTGTATTACTGTTACCAACATTACAAAAAAAATGTCTCATGAAAATTACCTGTCCATTATATAAATGAGTTTCGCTTATGTTTTCTACCACCAGGAGCCGCTGCCCTATAACTTCGATTACAGTGTACAAGACGGCTACAAGGGCACCAACTTCGGTCAACATGAAAATTCCGACGGTAAAGCTGTGTACGGATCCTACTACGTCGACCTCCCCGACGGTCGCAAACAAAGGGTATGCTCCACCCTGTTCATTCCCAATTTTAAACTTTTCATATTGTTAAAAATCGTATGTTGCATATAGCGTAAGTTTCATAAGTTAGGTCTTAAGAGTATTCTTAAAGATCCCCATTAACACTTTCAAGGACGTCTATCTCTTGAGTTAACACCATTTTTTTTTTTTTGCGTTAAGTACTAAACAGCGTTGTTCTTTCTGTAGGTGGACTACACAGCTGACCCCTACAGAGGTTACGTTGCCAAGGTCAGCTATGCCGGTAAGGCTCATCACCCTCAGCACTACGGACCCGCCATCACCTTCTTCAACAAGGGCTACGGACAAGGAGGCTACCACTGACGACTCTGATATCGAACCAGATTAAATATTTTATAGGGTAAATGTGAAATAAATCAGAAGTATCAAACAATGTATAATTTCCCTTCGCTGCAGCTCACGTCATCCAACAGTGATCACTGTCATTGTCACAGCCAGGATATAAACTGCATCCTCTTCTACTCGTGAAAAACACTTCAGGAGTCGCTTAAACGGAACTTTGTAGTAAACTGTCGTTATTGTGAGAGGTACACTTTGTAGGAGGAAAACGAGGACAATGTGTTGGGTTAGGCAGATCAGATGTGGTTTTGACGACTATGGCTGGTGGTGTATTTGCAACCACGACTGCCTTTATTTACGAACCTTAACAACGAATATATTACCTTATTGCAACCGTGTTAGAAATTACAATTAAATTAACGTTATAGTATGTGGTCACTAACATGATATATGGAGAATACAGCAATATTTACCCACAAAGTACTGTATATACAAATTAGCTTACAATGATATAAGCGCCTATGTACTGAACACTGCTGTAGGCACTGGTATATGCGAGGAAGGTCCTCACAACTCAAAGTTTCAATACATGAAATCTAACAAATACAGTGGTAGAAATGTACGCATTTTTTTAAGAGAAATTTGTGGAAATGTACTGTTAAAGAAAATAAGATTAATTTGTTAAGTTAAAGTTTAGTATTTTCAAATACACTACAGAGGTTGAAGTAACGATGCACGAACAATGACACACACCAACAGTACAAAAATACAGAACAGTTTCTTTCAATCTACGAAGAGTATCAACAAGAGGAAAGACAAAATAACAGTCAAGTCTTCAGGCCAGGAGACACCCATCTGGCCACAACCAATACAGTCACTGAGTAGTCTACTGGTCTATTCTATATCCTTCGTATATCCACTTTTTTTGAGTCAGAATAAAAAAGATGAAGTGAACTGAGAGAAGAGCGAGAGAAGGAACAAAAGGAGAGGACAAGGAAGGATAATAATCAAAGCTGTTTACAAATACGTGTAAAGAGTGCACATCAAGAAAAGCCATAAAAACACCTGTCAATTCGACAGAATTTTTCAAACTGTTAATTATACTAAAGATGTGAGTCTACCTGGAGTAAGGTAATATTGAAGAAGTTTGCATCACTGTCAAGGTTGTGTAAGTAACAGTGTTGTTTATTGATGTAAGTAACATTGCCAAGTTATACCATACTCACTCGCATTGTTCTCACTCATCAAGTCATCAATACGAAACATTAATTCATTATTACTATGCATTTTCCAGTCATAATGGGTTCCTTTTATTTAATTTTATATAACAGAAACTGATGTTTCAACATACTACCTAATGAAAGTCTAAATTTTCAGAATGAATAAATCCTGAAAGGCATCTGCAATAAAATAAACTATGCACAATTCTCTGAATGCTAAATAAAAAAAAATAATTTTACTATCTCGATAAAATACTGTTCAGTTAAACAAAACAATACTGTATATAAATCGCAGCTAAATAGCAACACAACTTTTTAAGTGAACTTGTCACTTTACTTCGTCAAAAAACCCATTAGAGAGGAGTATAAATAATAAATAAAAATCCTAGGACGGGCCAGCATACCAGATGATATTCACAACAGTTCCTGTTTCAGGGGACCTGATAAAAAAGTACAGTCAAGGGTTTCCCCTATTTAAAATTGGCCAGCCGTTAATAGTAGGTTATTTTCTTTTTGTGTTTAATGGTTTAAGTACATTCGGATCGAAATTGTTGATAACGTAAACAATGTTGTCATCACTGGTATATTATATACATAAATGATTAGACGAAAGCACCGCGCAGGAACCGCTTATGTATAATAAACAAAATTATTCTTTCGAGTCTTGAGAGCGATTCTTAAACAACGGTGACGTTATAAGGTTGGTATGTACACCTAATAAATTACATATGAGACCTACCCTAAATCTTTCTCTGTTCGTACGTTATGCGCGGTATCTCACCTTCAAGGATGTATTGCGTGTCGTGTGTTTTCGTTTACTCATGTGTTCTCATAGCTGCGCACTTACTGGGATTTAATTCAAATTGCCACTTTTTCTAACCACTTTTGCAGCCTCTCCTTGTCTTCTTCCTCAGCTGCTGATCAACATCACCGCAAACACTGATGATTAGGATTCAATTTCCTTTGGCAGGTCATTTACATCAGGAAAAGCAGAGATCCAAGAACTGATTCTTGAAAAACTAAAATTGTCACTGGTATCCACTTTTGGCTTTATAATCACTTTAGTTGAACTGGTTTTTATTTACGGAGCTTTCATAAATGCACTAGCAGTACCTGAGAACAAAGCAAGCTCTGGAAAACTAAATACTCTCAAGAACACTAAGTGCCAAAGTACTATATGATTTTTTTTACAGAGGTTTGTATTGTGTAGGGGAAGAGGGAGGCCCCTGAGTGGGGGTGGATATGAGAGGGGGCAGGAGGGAGAGAGTAAGACAGGGGAGGATATGGCCTTGAAGATCTGGGAGGGGTCGTCCAAGGTCAGCTGAGAACGTCAGCATCATCAGGTATATAAAGTGAGCAGCTCACCACTACAGTCAGTCTACCAGTAACTCCTGTGTATCATACTTACATCCCTCAGACATGCTCCACAAGGTCTGCTTCACAAGTGTTAACTAAGAATTGACTACTACAACGAATGCATGTCAACTATTCACATAAAAAATGCGAGTTGTTTAAATTAAAATTAGAATTCAATTATTACTAATAGTTTTTTTTCAATATCGGACTGTTAATTTAATTTATCATTCGAAGTCATCAACGGAACTAGAGAAAATAGAGGATAATCACAAAATTCACTACCCAATTTAGCACTAATTCTTCTGAGCTTGATCTATGAATATCACCATTCTTGACTGAAGAAATTTTGGCTAAGATATTAACGAATAATCACCTCACTGCCTAAGTAGAGTTTATATTCTCCAGGTGTGTGTCGTCTTGGTGGCGGTGGGCGTGGCTATGGCCGACCCAGGTGACTATGCACCAGTCTACAAGTCGGTACGTGAGTGTGTTCTGCACAAATGTTAATGTATGTATGTATGTACTCACCTATTTGTGGTTGCACGAGTCAATTCACAGTTCTTGGCCCCACCTCTCAACCTGCCGCTTGCCAGACACACTCCTAGTCTCGTGGGTCTTATCATACTTATTCTTTAAACTATGTATGCAGTCTGCCTCCACCACTTCTTTGAGGTTATTCCAATTCACGACCACCCAGAGACTGAAGAAATAGTTCCTGACATTTCTGCGACTCATCTGTGCCTTAACTTCCAGCTGTATCCCAGAATACATGTTTTCCGCCTCTCAAACAGCCTGTGCCTATCTGCCCTATCAATTCTTCTCAAATATTTTATATGTTGCCATCATGTCACCCCCTGGTTCTTCTGTTCAACAGGGTCGTAAGCTCATACCCATGTATGCGTGCGTATTCCCATGTCTGAGTGCATGTCTCTCAAGGTCAGTTTGTATTGTTAAAAAATAAAAAAAATATACACCATGAAGATTCTCGGTAAAATCATAATATTTTCTACCACCAGGAGCCGCTGCCCTATAACTTCGACTACAGTGTACAAGACAGCTACAAGGGCACTAACTTCGGTCAACACGAGAATTCCGACGGTAAATCTGTGTACGGATCCTACTACGTCGACCTTCCTGACGGTCGCAAACAAAGGGTATGTTCCACCATCTTGTTAATTCACAATTTTAAACTTTACTTACTGGAAAAAAATCATTACTCTATCGTTCATGTATATTTCTTGAAGATTTTTATATGCACTGTTATTGCCGTTAGTAGTCAACAAATCTTCCAAGTTAGTGGGGTAAAAAGGTCCAATTTCATTTTATTAATTTTTGGTAGTTATCTATAGTATTTTTACAATAAGGTGCTAACAATATTCTCTCTGTAGGTGGACTACACAGCTGACCCTTACAGAGGTTACGTTGCCAAGGTCAGCTATGCCGGTAAGGCTCATCACCCTCAGCACTACGGACCCGCCATCACATTCTTCAACAAGGGCTACGGACACGGAGGCTACCATTGACGACTCTGATATCGAACCAGATTTTATCATTTGTACGGTAAATGTAGAATAAATAGTACGTATCAATAATACACAATTTCCTTCCGCCATATCTCACGTAATGCAGTAATTACTTCCAACGTCAGAGCAAATATCTGGCACCGCAGCAGCCTCAACATATGATAAACAATTTAGGGACTGTGTACACTGAGCTTCCAGTGAAAGTGTAGCAATTGTGAAAGGTACAATTTGTTAAATGAAAAAAAAAGGGAAAATGCCTGGGGTTATGAGTGGTACTGACGCTCTAATCACCTATGATTTTTGACCACCAGTTCGAGTGAGATCTTTCCACACTTGTTTTCCCTTGGAGTAACTATGAACACCAAACATCAATACAAAACTTATTGCAATAGTATTTAAAAAAAATGATGACTAACAGAATAGCACTCGTTTATGTCAACACACTAAAAAAATTATTGCAATATTTAAAAAAAATCATAATGAGTAACAGAACAGAACTCGTTTATGTTAACACATTAAAATGTTTTAACAGATAGTGTAATAAAGACAGAGTCAGGAACCCACCAAGAGACAAGAACATGGAATAAACGTTTTTCTGATGGATAATTAGACACATGTGTAACATCTGGGTATCTTTATTGTAGACGTTTCGTCATCCAGTGGCTTTATTAATACAAATTCAAGGCCATAATGTATTTATAAAGTCACTGGATGCCAAAACGTCTATAAAGATACCCAGATGTTGAACATGTCTAATTCTTCATCTTGTTGGTACTGTATACCATTCATGTACAAACGTCTTTTTCTGCATATTTCGACCTTAAACCTAAATTCTCATTAGTAGATAGAAAAGTGAGAGAAGAACAAAGTTATAAGAAACAAAAATGTCGCACATGAATATGTCATTTCCTGGTGACTGACACCCCTGCACTGCTGCTGATCTAATACACTGCACAGCAGGTGACCAGTAATAACACATTCACGTGTGATACTTGTTACTAAATAATTTTATCCTCTTCTCACTCTTGTATCTGCTGCAGAGGACCTAAATTAAAAGTTGAAATATGCAAAAAAAAAAAAAACTTGTTTTAATGTCTCCATTTGACCTCCTGCCTCACATTAACATATTAAAGTAGAATAAAGTAATATTTAACTCCTGGACATAATTCAGCTCGAGTATTAAAAAACATGTTCAGTGACAGTGTTGGTTAATGGAGTTTGAAGTCTATCGACTACACGAGGTTCAAGGATGCATGTCACCTGTTTACCGTCCGTCAGGAATACTTTAAACCCTAAAATTGGGATTAAAGGAAACTCTCAGGTGTATATTCGCGGTATACATTCCTTGCATGACGATGGGGTGGATATGTACTCATTTTTTTTTTTAAGGAAGTTGGCGGACTATTATTTTTTACGAAAACTCTATTGCTCTGATATATAACGTTTATTCATAAATAATTTAAAGCTTTTACAGTCGCAGAGGTCTGAGGTCATATTGTAGAGGTCTGAGCGCTAGACCTCTATAATACAATTGTCATCAAAGATTTGTTAAGTTATACCATGAATTAAGGAAAGATCCTGGACTTCACCTTACGAAACAAAGGAAATGTGATAGTAATTATGGACAAGGTAGATTCTAGTGAAAAAATGAACATGTTATTAGAAGACTGAGGAACTTACGTGGCCCAGTCACTGAGGAATATTCCAGGCATTTAACTTAATCACACTTATATTGTTTCGTGAACGTCTCTCTCTCATGAGAGAGCAGAGGAAATGTAAGCAACAAGCACAGTAAGGAAGCGAGTGTGGGAGGAAAAGTAGAAAAAAAACTACAATTTTCCAAAGAAATGTGAAGCAGAGCACATTAACAATTCCATAAACACATCTCTCGAGACTGCGGTTTATTTTCAAATGTGAAATGATAGTGATGTTTTGAGTTTACGTGATGTAAGATCGGCAAGAAGTTTGCATCACTACCGTGGTAGTGGAAGTGACAGTGCTCACTGCTATCATTGTCTCTCATTGTTCTCTCTCTCTACGACTTAAAACATCAACTTCATTATTACTGTATATTGTCTTCCACTTTGACAGAAACAAAAAGTATTAACATATACTCTGGTAATGGTTTAATTAACTAATAAAAGAAATACTAAAAGGTATTTGCATAAACTGTATAAAAAAAATGTAAGGAAAAAAGTGAAGTGTTATGTACAAACGTGGGTGGACACTTATATTTTAGAGTTGGGTGGAACCTAGCATCAGTACGACTGTTACTACCACTGAGTGGGTCATCTGTGTAACCCAAAGTCACATTGCAACTGATACATGTCCAAGTTTTAACATTTCATGGACTTGCTCACACAGCGCTGCCAGGCGTGTCGCGGCCTTTTTTTTATTTTTTATTAATTCGTAGTTAAATAAACGTTTTTATGTAACCTGCCCTATTTTAAAATGTGTACAAATATATTCTTCTAACTTTAAGGAACGTTCAGAAAATGAAGTTCAGAATAACGTAAAAAAAATAACAGACTTGCCTTTTATGGGCCAGTTGCAGTGTTCCTCCCCATTTATGCTTTTAAAATGAGGCTACGCTATATTAAAACTAAGACTAGCGTCTATATTTAAAGTCTTTATAGAAATCAGCTTCCCATATATTTCCTGACTAATAACTCACCATCACCTTAACTACTAAAATGCATAAATAATAAATAACATTATCAAATAAAGGACTAGATATACAAACTTATTACTAATGACAAATTTTATTACTACAAGAAAATGATAAGGCAAAGTTAAATGATAATTAAATGACGTCATGTCGTACACACCAGTTAATATTAAAATAATTGTCTAGATGTACACAAATAACCCGTACATAAGAGAAACTTCTGGCGACGTTTCGGTCCGACTCGAACCATTAACTAGTTACGGTATTATGCCTTTTTATTCTGTATCTAGATGCATTGCAATGTATAACAGTGGAGAAATGTTGAGAAATGTTGAGAAATAAATATTTCCAAAACAGTATTATTATCTCAATGGAAATTGTCTGCGGATCACTTCTCAAGTGAATGTCCCAGTAAAACTATACTTATGTTCACCCATCAGTGAAATGGGTACCTAGGAGTTAGTCGATTGGTGTGGGTCGCATCCTGGGACAAGGACCTAATTTGCCCGAAATGCTCAGCATAACAAGGGGCTTTCTATATAGTAGTGTGTGATGTCAACTAGGCCTGTATACCTTGTACACGTACTTGTAGTAAATAAAGATATATTATTATTATTATTATTATTATTATTATTATTAATAGGGAAGCACTAAACCCGTTGGCGTTATACAGCACCTGGAGGACAGGAGGTAATCAGGTTCGAGCCAAGAAAATACGGGTGTAATTCCTTGGATGAAGAGCTCCTCTCCAGCATCCAAAACCTTTAATGATCTATACAAATTGACTAATGAATATTATTTGTAAAATATAAATTAGAACCTACGGTAGATACACGAAAACCGAACATGGACAGAAATACCGTACTTGAACAGGGGGGAAAAAAAGGCTGGTAAAAAGAGTATGTCAGAAATATCATATATACTAATTATTATTACAATCAGAACTAAGGGCTAAATTTACAAGGGTCATACAGCGCTGTATACATATTAGGAGTTTCTGTTGGTGTTTGTGAAATTAATCTATTCAAAATTTATAGACTAATTTTCGTGAAATTTTCATTCGAGTATTCAATAATGAATGGTGTGAAAATAATTTCTCCGAGAAAGCTTACATTTTCTGAAGGCATAAACCAGTTAATGCACTATAAAGTACATAACTGGCTTATACCTTAACGTGTTAATTCTTGTTTTACAATCTCGTATTAGAGGACAGAAATATCTATATATATATATATATATATATATATATATATATATATATATATATATATATATATATATATTATAGGAGGTACCACCTCTGGAACTGTCTTGGGGATCCTCATCCTCAGGGAAGACTCAAAGTTCTCCCTGAATTTGTTTGAAAATTTTCTCCTACCACCCCTATATTTTCTATAAACTTTATTTAAAGACAAAATACATTGACAAAATCAAGAGCTGTAGTAGTCATATTGAATTATTATTAGCCTTAAAAATTTCCCTGTTACAGCCTCAAACTTTAATTCGAGAGTTCAATGGCTGAATTTTATCCAGTCTACCTTTGTTGTTCATTGTGTGTTTATTTATAAATCATATTATGAATTAACTGGTTAACATACATATCAATTTTCCCTAACAGAACTCTTCCAAAGTACCTTCATGATTCAAGGCTCTCGATCCAGGGAGCTGGAATTACTCTCCCTTCTTTGAAACTGGTGATGAGGTCTACAGCTTCACCGGCGCTGGGATCGACGAGTGAATCTGGGAGGACCCAAGTGGTACTATGTTTCACTTGAGAAGTCACACAATTATCTGCGCCCCTCACAGGGCGGGAATCACCGGATCCTAGCAATTAGACCATTAACGGTATCTCCACTTCTACATCCTCGATAATTCGTGGAAGACCCGTCAGGGAAAATCTCTCATGACAAGAAATACACATAAATAAACGTTCTAAACAAAAAAAAAAAAAAAAACTTAATGTAGTTCCATTCTGTTACTGTCCTTTTATTCCATACAAATCTGTATACATACTGTATTCACACATATCCATATACACATGTATCTAAAAGGTTGGAACCACAGAGGAAAGGGGGTTGTGGCGGACGTAAAGTTGGGCGCCCTGGCAAGGTTCAAGTGAGTGTGTCAACATCATCGTGTGTATATAAGGTGAGCAACTCGACACCACCATCAGTCAATCGATCAGCAGCTCTGAGAAACTTTCAACGCTCACAAAAATGATCGTCAAGGTCTGCTTCACAATACTCTTAATCTGTCAGTGACAACTCCAGGAAACGTGTTTTAAAATATTAGCAAAGTAAAAGAAGTTATTGCAAATATAATTTTATAATGAGAATTACAGCTAGTGTAATTAGGTATCCCCCGTAGAAATACCTTCAAGTGGTTGACATTTTTTTTTCTTCCTTGAGGGTTTTCGTTTATAACCTCAGAAAACGTTATCCGGCTGGCTTCGACTTTTAAAGTTAGTTCAATGTGAAGGGTGGAGAGATTCATGCAACTATTGGCATGTGTAGGTGCCCTTTTTGATCAGTTTTATATAAATAAACTCAAAGGTTTTAATCATAACCATATTTTTTAAAGGAGTGGACCGGTAAGACAGCGGAAGGCCTCGGTCAGATGACCAAAAGCTCCAGCTGCGGGTCATATGACTGAGGCCGCGTCAGCAAACACTTATCCTGTTTCCTGACGAACCTTACCTAACCTGACCTTTATATATATACATATATGGTTTCCCAATTTTGGTTTGCAAGCGATAACTTAAGACGGCCTTTTCTGATCAGCTTCAGGACATGTATATCCTATTTAGAAGGTTGGAATTGTTACTGGTGTATGCGTCAATTTATCCACTTCATTTTTAAAATGGGAAAATGTTGTATAATAAAATTAGCTAATTAAAACTTAGCCCAAAATCACTGTGAACCTTCCTTTAGAGAAACTCAATATCGCTGAAAGTTTGAAACCGGTCGGAAGATGCATTCTCCAGTTATTACTCGGAATCCAACAATTCATAGTTTATTGCCTATGTTAGTAAATCGAGATTTGCATATGCAAATCTGTCGATTTACTAACAAAGTTTATTGCCTATGTTAGTAAATCGATATTTGCATATGCAAATCTGTCGATTTACTAACATAGGCAATAAACTATGAATTGTTGTATTCCGAGTAATAACTGGAGAATGCATCTTCCGACCGGTTTCAAACTTTCAGCGATATTGAGTTTCCCTAAAGGAAGGTTCACAGTGATTTTGGGCTAAGTTTTAATTAGCTAATTTTATTATACAATATTTTCCCGTGCAAGGTTTGTTAAAGAATTTTGAAAAAGTGAAATACTGACTTTCAAAAAATTATATGTGAATGTCTTAGTCAATCAGCTTTAAACCTTCCATGCCAATAACTTGAGAATCCACTTTCTGAGTGGCTTCCAACTAAGTGCTGATATATTTTGGAAATTGTGCTATTTCTAGAGAATATTAACTGCAATAACATGAGAATGTTATTGCAGTTAGCTTTAAACATCAACTCTCAAAACTAGTGTATCTAAGTGGAAGATTCAAGTTGGTTCTGGGCTGAGTAGATGCCAATTTGTAATTTTTATTGAAAAACGTTCAGAATAGTTTCCATGTGATAACTGTTGAAAGCCTCTTATGACTGGATTCAAATCGTCAATGCTCATGTTTATCCGTATTAGAAACCTATGCCGCACTGTGTACTATTTATTCCATTTTCGAGCACTGAGGTAAAGGAAGAGGGGGGTGAGGGGTAACCGAAACATCTCGTTTTTAAAGAATAATTTGATGTTACTTAAACCTCTATAATACGAACCCGTTATTAAAGCTGTCGCTATCTCTTACGAAGTTATCATACGAGCACCATAAATATGACGACGAGGATTCTTGAGTAAAGGTACTCAAAATAATTAAACACTACCCTGACGTAGCAATTCTAATTTTTAACAGGTATGCGTGGTTCTGGCGGCAGTGGGCGTGGCTATGGCCGACCCAGGTGACTACGGACCAGTCTACAAGTCGGTACGTGGTAGCCCTGTGTAGCCTCTGAGTGACAGCAGTTTATTTGAATTCCAACTTCTGGGTCATTCTCTCTTAGTTCTTGACGTACAGAGGCAGCATCTACTGTGTGGTTAACTCGTTTAATTTTAAAGCAATCTTGTGCCTAATATTAATTTCTTAATGCCATTATGACTCGCATAAATGCTAAGTTGAACTCTTTTCTCTCAAGGACTTTGTGTGTATTAAGTCTCTTCCTCTTACTTTATATTTCTTTAGCGGTAACTCAGGTACAAATTTGTAGAAGTGCTCTGAACTTTCTCTTAGATGTACGATTAGCTGATTACCTATTTGTATTTTAGAGAACCAGAACTATGCTAGTGGTGTTTAGTCTTCGGGCTTTAATTTAAAATCCAAAGAATTAAAACTGTAAATGAGAAAGCACTTATCTAAGTCAGGGAAGTTTAAAAACATGTCTAAAGACCAGAAAATTCGCAATACTGTGCAATAAAATCCAATGTCTGTGATAATTTTCGCACCAGGAGCCTCTGCCATACTACTACGACTACAATGTGCATGACGGCTACAAGGGCACCAACTTCGGTCAGCACGAGAAGTCCGACGGTAAAAATGTGTACGGTTCCTACACTGTCGATCTCCCCGACGGTCGCAAACAAAGAGTACGTTTCACTCCCTCAAACTACACACATTCAGTTCAAGGACTGTTAATACTGTAAATAACATTTATAAAATAATTTTTGCGTGTCACGTGATAAAACTTGTGTGTCCACAGGTGGACTACACAGCTGACCACTACAGAGGCTACGTGGCCAAGGTCAGCTACTACGGCAAGGCTCAGCACCCTAAACACTACGGCCCTGCCATCACCTTCTTCAACAAAGGCTACGGACATGGTGGCTACCACTGAGAACTAGACATTAATAACGTTGTCAAGACAATATATTGTTTTAGTGTGAATGTAGTGTAAATGCTGAATTTAAGTGTATCTTTAAATGATAAACATTTTCATAAAATAAATTTGTATATTTCTTTTGAAAGAGAGAGATGCAGGTAACTGATGACAGGTATAATTTGAGGAAATACCATACCTCCACTTATAAATATGATGGCATTTATAGTATTACTCTAAACAGAATAAAATAGAAAAGTTAAAATATCTAAAATAATAACTGCGACGATCACAATAATAAAATACTTAGAACAATAAGTTCCTCCAGTTTTTTTTAAGTCCCAGGTTGAATTACTGAAGTATTAGAGGCTTGTCATAAATATACGAGTTAAGCGGATAACAAGTCCAAGACTGTCTTCCTGATAGCAGTGTTCTTTCTCTGGAATCTGCTTCATAGGAATAAATGTATGGTACGAGTTTTGCCACAATTATAATTAACTCTTTATACATTCAAATACAATCACTTCCTCCTGGGATTCACTTATTTCTACACCACACACTATATATTACTACTCGAAATTAGATACTCAGAATTACGTGAGGAAGATGTGAAGACTCAGCTCTCCAGCACAAAACCAGGTCGAGCGTTCCATTTAATTTACACTCGAAAGAGAAGACCGTTGACACTCTCCCTTACGCTGATACTTTGTTCTGTAAGTCTGGCAGTGAAATTCGAATCAAAGTCTATCGTAAACTCACCATCCAACACTATTTTTTCCCATTACTATTCACACCGCGACACCAAAATTAAATGTGTCAGAGATTTTTTTTCCAAAGAGCAGTAATGAATTCCTTGAAGAATGTTGTCTCCTCGCACAATCTTCTTCAGGAGGGATTGCTGACGACTTGCTTACGTCACGGACTTGCCCACTGAACTTAGGGCCAATCTCAAACCATATGTAGTCCTCCCCAACAACTTTGTTTTGAAAAACACGTCTCCGAATCCTAACTCAGCATAGCCACCTCTGCCTTCATTTCACTAGACATCACTACACAATCAACAATCTCAACTGCTGCAGGAGCATATAAAACCTCAAGCAACAACCAAGACAATATCAACGTAAGACATACAGAGAACTCCACAAACACATCTCGGAACACCAATATGCCAGCAGAACAGACAACCTTAACAATACCTGTGTAATACAACGTAATACATATAACACTTGATGTATACTCATCAGTGTATCTCCAACAATAGCAGCCAAAACAAGTTTCTACAACTTAGTTGAGCCTTTTTTCCAGAAATTACTTGAATACTAGAGACAATATGGCCTATCTAGCATGCCACTATTCATCTAACCACTACTCACTATATACGTTGTTCAAGTTCTCTAACCAGTTATATTTGTTTCTGACTAAAAGGCACGCAATTTCCCCCTCTTCTAATAACATGTTCATTTTTCCACTGTAATCTACCTTGTCCATAGTTACTATCGCATTTGCTTTGTTTGTTTCCTAAGGTGAAGTCTAGGATCTTTCCTTAATTCATGGTATAACTTAACAAATCTTTGATGACAATAGTGTCTTAACCATGTTACTGACCTTCACATCTTCAGAAGCCTTAAACATAAATCTTCAAATGCATTTATAAAATCAGGATAATTCGTAATGAAAGTCTACCAATGAAATAACAGAAAAACTGACGAGGAAACTTATGTGGCAGGCTACACACAGGACCTCTATTCGATTCTGTCCATTTTCCTAACCATTCATATGCTTATCAATATTTATGAACACCGTTGAATGCATCTGTATTTTTAAGTGTTAACATGTACAAGTTTGGTAATGCCATCAATTTATCAGGCATGACTTGGAACATCAGTACGGTAGTACACTAAAAGTGGACGAGTGAGCCAGAGCCGGCACCAACCTGTGTATTAACTACCACTTCATTAGTACACTAAAAGTGGGAAAAGTGAGCCAGAGCCGGCACCAACCTATGTATTAACTACCACTTCATTAGTACACTAAAAGTGGGAAAAGTGAGCCAGAGCCGGCACCAACCTATGTATTAACTACCACTTCATTAGTACACTAAAAGTGGGAAAAGTGAGCCAGAGCCGGCACCAACCTGTGTATTAACTACCACTTCATTATAATTACCAACACGCAACACTTCACATAATTAAACAATGATCACCTTATACATGGAGAGGGGGAGGGCAGGCAAGGTTGTGCACTAAATGGACATTTAATTGAGGGAGAGCTTTCATTAAAATCCCGCTATTGGCAAATTTCATTAGTTATCAGATGTTATAACAAAGCTTTGAAGTTCATGAGATTATACGAGCTTATTATTTTTTAATTAATATGTAGCAAAGGTAGACACACATGCCAGACGTGACTTGGATAATTACACAGCAGAATAACATGATCAAGAAGTGAAGTCTACTCTTTACAGCATACAACCTGTGGTGCTCCAGTATCTGCTTATCTATTATTTATTCATGGTTCCGGTGATAATCGCCCCCGCTGCCGGACCAGGCCTTGTAGAAAGCACCACTAAGAATACGACCTATTACGAAACACTCAGTGAAGTAGAAAGTATATTTAGGTGAGTAACAGTTTATAATGTTCACCTGCTATCTAACATGGTGATTAGATATATACATTGATTTTCGCGGGGTTATGGCAAAAACAAAAATACTAAACTCCGTATAAATATGTTGAAAAACTGAGTGATTGAATATTCATACATACATCTTCAGTGGTACAAGGAAATTACAAGGGTCATATTACATATATGTAAAACTTGCGATTCTGACTTAATTAGCAACTCTCTTCTTGCCGAATAAGGCAAGCGAAAATTTGTGTATGCAATAATTTCGCAAAAATCATTCTGAACCTAACGAAAAATATATATTTCATTGTGTTTATTATTATTGTAAATTTAACTAAAATATATTTAGTTGGATTAGGCTAAATTAAATTGCGCTTGTTATAATAAGGTTAGGTAAGTTTTCTAAAGTTCTTTTGGTACAAAATTATTAATTTTTACATTAACATAAATGAAAAAAATATACCTTTAAACGTATAAGAGAAAATTTTAGAAAGGACAATTTTAAATGAGTTCTTGCTAACTGACCACTTTTACCTATTCGGCACGACATTTTATATATATATATATATATATATATATATATATATATATATATATATATATATATATATATATATATACACAAACTTGAATAAATGTAGCGCTTATGTCAGTAGTGTTTCTGTGTACTTGTTTAGTATACTTAGATAATCCTAGCTACTTTATAGATAGGCTCCCTTGCTAGCTGTGACGCCACGAGATCCTCACACGTGAGCCATAGGCGTGAGGCCCCGTTCTCAGTCACTCTCAGTTCCACGCTAGGCATAGACTCGACAAGGCAAGGCTTGGGTTCTCCTCAAGAATCTCTCAATTATACGCCTCCAAGACATCCTACGTGTGTATTTCTTACTCCAATATCTCCTCACGAACCCCACGACACTTCTTTGTTTAAGAAACTGATTCACGAAATCGTAGTGACACGATTGCAAACAAGCCATACCACGGGTGGGGCTTGAACCCGCGGTCAGATCGTTGAAAAACTCGAGACCCATGCGTTATCCACTGGGCCATAAGATTCATCCAACTAGGTATGTTTATACACCATAGGAAGGTTAGCATAGTTACCGCTGTGACAACAGATGCAAGTTTTTACAGACGAATCTCCCGCCAGCGTGGCCAACTAGAGTTCGTCACGGCAATGCTAGCGGGAGATTCGTCTGTAAAAACTTGCATTTGTGGTCACAATGGTGCCTATGCTAACCTTCCTACGGTGTATAAATATACCTATTTGGGTGAATCTTATTGTAGCCAGCTGACCCAGTGGATAACGCGTCGGTCTGGAGTTTTAAGTCTGACCGCGGGCTCAAGCCCCGCCCGTGGTATGGTTTGCTAAAAAAATATTTGCCGAGATGAAATGTTTTGAAATTTGAAGAGCGCTCTGACCTGGTAGATCACTCAACACCTCTGGCAATAATAGTGCAACACACACCTAAGAACATCCAGGGTAAAACGAAGTAACATAAAAGCTACTACCACGAACAAAAAAAAAAAAAAAGGCTATCACGTGAAGTTAGTCTGCTTCATTTAAAAATCTCTTTAAATTGTAAATAAACCAAACTTTTAATGTTCTGCGAGGTCCCTACGGACAAGAGACAGGCTTAGTAAATTACTGCAGTGCTCAAATCATTTCTTGAAATAAGAGCTAAAGAACGGTTAACTTTGTAAATGACAAAATTTTGAATGAGCATCTCTTTAATATTTTCCTGGCAAAAATTATGATACAACTTTCTCGTTTGCGCTCTATAGAGTACAGTTCGATTGAATTTTCGTATTTATAATAATTACGGTGTATTAATAAATAGGTATAGACAGTGAAAGTTCTGTACACAATCTCCACTTCAGGAATGTCGTCAGACAAAAATGAGACTAGAGTACAGCAACATTGCATTCTAAAGAATAGTAATGTCTTAAAGAATATCACTGGATTGGCATCACTTCTTTAAAAAAGCTCTTGCTTTTCCAGTCTATAGTTAAAAAACAATTGTTCTTTGAACAACTTCCCTGCAACATACAATATTTCAAGCTTCACACTCACACATTTCCTATTTTACATCTATTGGTAAACTGCTGCTTTTCCCTGATTTCTCAAAAACCTTGCAACACTCCTACATCATACAACCTTCACTAAGAAACACATTCACCCCAAAAAAAAAATATTCTCTCTCACATACCCAGCATCTCTCATTCAATAGGTCTCCCTCATCCACAACATTCAACTTTTTTTTATCAGAACTTCACCCATACACAAACAAAAATATAAAATTATTTTTTCTTGTTCGTTCTTGCATGCAGAAATAAGGGGTAACCAGTTCATTGTTCTATGCATTTTAATCACCTACGTCATGCAAAGTTACGTGGGGCGTAATTTTACGGACCTTCCCGAGGGTGACAGTAAACATTACGGGATAATGAACTAATAAAACCAAGCTATCACAATGATGTACAATACTGACAGGTAGATGATGAAGACGAATGTTCAACAGTTAGGGATCTATTTCCGAAAGGTTTCGCCTACACAGTAGGCTTTTTCCAAGTCGAAAAAAGTGAATAAAAATGGAAACAAAAGCAGCAGCTCCGTAATCTTGAACTATAGAGATGAATACTCCCCATGGCTGAGGGACTGGCCCTCTCAAAATTATTTCTTCACTTTAATGGACTGATCACACAATTACCCCTCTACTAATTCTGCTCTCTCCATATTTAGGCACCTCTTTCTTCGACTGAAGAAGTCTACTGTGTAGGAGAAATACTTCTGAAATAAAGGTACCTAAATGGGCTACAGAAAATAATACGAGGTTCTACGAGGGCAAATTTCAATTACTCCGCTATGGAAAACTTGAGGATGTACACTCTAGATAGGAATATAAAATAAATTCTAGCCACAAAATATGGCGAAAAACTCAAAGAGATAATCGCTACCCTGTAGTGGCGGTACTCGTTTGTCAGGACACTAATGTTGGCATACTATTACGTTTACTCTTACTACCTTTGTTATACCAATTAATGTATATGTTATTGTGCTCTAAAACCCCGTTTGCTATTTCCTATTGCTGAAGCATGTCAGGAACCTGTGACATAACTGTGACTGGTTTCGGAGATTCTTCTACCCTGGCAGGCTTGCCTGCGCCCAGGAATAACACTAGGATTGGCCTAACAAAGAAACAACGGAGGGTGTATATGCAAATATTAAAAAAAAAACTTTCATTAATACTGGATATTACTATTTTAACTTCAACGAAAACCTAAAAGCATTAAACTAAAACATATATACATCATTTGTCAACAAAAAATGCCCGTAAAACGCAAAAAAAAAACCTTTCAAGGCAATACTAACTTTAATGGAAAACAATAGAAAAAAAAACTCCAATAAATTCTTCGCAACAATTGAACTTTTGCATTCACGAAAAAAAATATATACAGCGGCCGAGAAAAAGTGATTTCCGATCATGACTTGCAAGTTTGCAAGCCTGCGGCATTCCTTACGATTTAATGGTTTCCAATTCTTCATGTAAATACTTTTAAGACTTCTCAACACGATTTCAAATCATGTTAGAAACTGATACTGTAAAAGTTATTATTACAAACCACGTTTATAGGATTCATTGAAGCGGATCCATCAGTGGTAGCGAACCGGTGTTGCATTGGACATTTGGAAGATGGTACCTATTTACAAAATGGGGTCAGGTACTCATGGAATTAGCATCAGCATGATCTCAATAGCAGGCAACTAATGGCATCATTAATAGGAGATGCAATGGAAAGTCACCTGGGTGAGCACACTTTGATCAATGAGTCAACACTGCCTCACAAGTCAGGGGTCGTTCCTGCCTAACAAATTTACTGGATTTTTTCTTTAAAGAATTTCAGGTGGTGAAAAATAGATATGAAAAACAGTCTTTTATTTGAACCTTACTAAGGCATTTGACACTTCCATACACAAAAAAAAAAAATATAGCAGCACACTGTACTGTAGAACTACTTTACTGAATGGGACATGGCTGATAGAAAGATAAAAGGGCAGAAACCAGAATGGAAAAAAAAATTACATGTAGCGTTCTACTGGGGTCGATGCTGGGCCATCTGTTTGTCACAGTTTTCATTAATGACCATGATAAAAAAAAATATATCTATTGCGCCTTAAATTTGATGACAAAAATAAACAGACAACTGAATTTCGATGACACCTGAGAGGTTCTGAATGAATGATTTGGACAGGTTAATGTTGTGGGCAGGAAAGTGAAAGCTCAGTGTGACAAAATTGAAATCGCTATTATAGAGGGGGGAAAAAGTAACTAAGGAACCAGTATATCAAATAATCTAAAACTTAAGTAAATCAGATGATAAATTTTTTTTAGTAATTATGGTTAGCAGAAATCTGAAGCAAGAATGAACAAGAGTTCAGTGACAATAAAGCTAACAAGAGTGCTAGGATTTATATCAGTAAGTGAAAGTAACGAGAGTTCCAGGTTTATACTACAACTCTGGCGTTACCACGGCTCATCTAGAATCTAGACTATGCAAAACCACAGGGGAAGCTGAATGATAGCTCTATGACTTTCGTGTTGCAATCAACACATCAGGATCTTGCAATGTTGCGGAAAAGAAGAGGAAGTCCAAGCAAATTCGTTCAGGGGAACGTATTTTGCTCGAATGAGCAAAATACGTTCCCCCTGAACGAATTTACTTGGACTTCCTCCTCTTTTCTGCAGCACTACAAGCTCCTGATGATTCGCTGACTGCAACACGAAAGGCCTAGAGCTATCATTAAACTCCCCCGTGGATGTTTTGCATCATGTATCGCTAATTCGTTATTGCATAATTCTAGACTATGTAAGCTGCTGTCCTAGTATTCTTAATGAATGCTGAACATAAATGTGCTAGAAAACACAGAAGGACGATACAGTATCAGGAAGGTTACTACAGAGACGTATTAAGAGCAATGAACCTCTTTAGAAAGTAATAGAATGAAAGGGAATATGATTTAAAAGTAGACATATTAAATAAATAACCAGCATGTGAACAGACTGCTGAAAATATATTACCAAGACAAAACTCATAACAATGATTCAAATTAAAGAAAATCATATTTAGAAAGGATATATTAAAGCTCTGGAAAAGAACTTGGTGAATGGAGCGAGTATCTCTTACAGGAAGAGGGAAGTATCACAGGGGAAGAGGGGAGTACCACGGGGGAAGAGGGAAGTACCACGGGAAAAGAGGGAAGTACCACGGGAAAAGAGGGAAGTACCACGGGAGAAGAGGGAAGTACCACGGGAAAAGAGGGAAGTACCACGGGAAAAGAGGGAAGTACCACGGGAAAAGAGGGAAGTACCACGGGAAAAGAGGGAAGTACCACGGGAAAAGAGGGAAGTACCACGGGAAAAGAGGGAAGTACCACGGGAAAAGAGGGAAGTACCACGGGAAAAGAGGGAAGTACCACGGAAAGAGGAAGTACCACGGGAAAGAGGGAAGTACCACGGGAAAAGAGGAAGTACCACGGGAAAAGAGGGAAGTACCACGGGAAAAGAGGGAAGTACCACGGGAAAAGAGGGAAGTACCACGGGAAAAGAGGGAAGTACCACGGGAAAAGAGGAAGTACCACGGGAAAAGAGGGAAGTACCACGGGAAAAGAGGGAAGTACCACGGGAAAAGAGGGAAGTACCACGGAAAAGAGGGAAGTACCACGGGAAAAGAGGGAAGTACCACGGGAAAAGAGGAAGTACCACGGGAAAAGAGGAAGTACCACGGGAAAAGAGGGAAGTACCACGGAAAAGAGGGAAGTACCACGGGGAAGAGGTAAGTATCACGGGGAAGAGGTAGTATCACGGGGAAGAGGTAAGTATCACGGGGAAGAGGTAAGTATCACGGGGAAGAGGTAAGTATCACGGGGAAGAGGTAAGTATCACAGGGGAAGAGGTAAGTATCACAGGGGAAGAGGTAAGTATCACGGGGGAAGAGGTAAGTATCACGGGGAAGAGGTAAGTATCACGGGGAAGAGGTAAGTATCACGGGAAGAGGTAAGTATCACGGGGAAGAGGTAAGTATCACGGGGAAGAGGTAAGTATCACGGGGAAGAGGTAAGTATCACGGGGAAGAGGTAAGTATCACGGGGAAGAGGTAAGTATCACGGGGGAAGAGGTAAGTATCACGGGGAAGAGGTATCACAGGGGAAGAGGCAAGTATCACGGGGGAAGAGGTAAGTATCACGGGGGAAGAGGTAAGTATCACAGGGGAAGAGGTAAGTATCACAGGGGAAGAGGTAAGTATCACAGGGGAAGAGGTAAGTATCACGGGGAAGAGGTAAGTATCACGGGGAAGAGGTAAGTATCACAGGGGAAGAGGTAAGTATCACAGGGGAAGAGGTAAGTATCACGGGGGAAGAGGTAAGTATCACGGGGGAAGAGGTAAGTATCACGGGGGAAGAGGTAAGTATCACGGGGGAAGAGGTAAGTATCACGGGGGAAGAGGTAAGTATCACGGGGGAAGAGGTATCACGGGGGAAGAGGTAAGTATCACAGGGGAAGAGGGGTGTATCATGGGGAAGCGTGGCACTACGTCTGAATGGTATATAAGATGCAACTGCCATGTACTCCATCATTCACTCTCGAAGTCGACTCCTGCAAAGAATTACCAAATATAAGATAATGCTTCGTCAGGTCTGAACGACAACAAATTTTCCTCCGGTTAAATATTTTGTAAAAGGAATTATAAAAGAGTTGGAGAAGTTTTCATAAAAAAATGTGCTCTAAAATCCAAATGGATCAGTGATTCTTTGCATTCTTGTATCAGCAGGTGCTGGTTGCTGTGGCAGTGGCTGCCGTCTCTCTGACAGGCGTGACCCTGGCTGACCCAGGCGGTTATGAACCAGTTTATTCTTCGGTCAGTGTACAAATATTTATTTAGGTAGTGCTAACTTTGCTAATATACAAATAACTCGTACATAGAAGACAGGAGCTTACGACGACGTTTCGGTCCGACTTGGACCAATGACTTTGTAAATGGTCCAAGTCGGACCGAAACGTCGTCGTAAGCTCCTATCTCCTGTGTGGGTTATTTGTGTTGTTCCAGTCAGAGTATTGTGCCTTTTTGTTCTTCAAACTTGGTTAAGTCAATGAAAATTTAGTATTCTTTTTACGAAATTAACTTCGTTGCGCCCTTAGGAGCCGCTGCCCTACTACTACGACTACAGTGTACATGATGGCTACAAGGGCACCAACTTCGGCCAGCACGAAAAGTCCGACGGTAAAGCTGTGTACGGTTCCTACACCGTTGACCTCCCCGACGGTCGCAAACAAAGGGTACGTTCCACTCTTCGAACTATTTACATTCAGTTCACTTACTGTTTTATAATTTATATAAACCATAAGATAAAATTTTATAATCAGATGCTATAATTCTTCTGCCGCAGGTGGACTACACAGCTGACCACTACAGAGGCTACGTGGCCAAGGTCAGCTATTATGGCAAGGCTCAGCACCCTAAACACTATGGCCCCGCCATTACCTTCTTTAACAAGGGCTACGGACACGGGGGATACCACTGACGACGATTCTACTTTATTCTACCACCCAACACATTTTCAAAGCATTTTATATTAATAATGTAAAAAGTAATAAAATAAATACTATAATCTAAACCAATTTTATATTTTTTTCTGTTTCCTTTGAAAATTGTACAAAATATAGAAGAGTTGTGTTACCATGTCCTCATTTGGGCTCGAACTTGTGTTAGCCACGATGACACACGAGTAATGAAACAAGGAAGTTTACTTTATCCATCGGTCGTGATAAACACCTGAGTCGGAAACAGTGGCAACAGAAGAGCTTATAACGACCTACACAGTTTAAGCAAAGATATCTACTCCACTTGTTTGCCTTTGTAGGTCTGGGGCCATAGGATTGGGAATGTCCCTTAGAGTTGGAGCTCACATAACGCCTTATTTACACAAAGATTTTCAAATCACATAAAATAAGTGAACGACCACAGGCAGGAACCTCTTCCTGACCGTAAGATTATATAATACCAGAGTCCTTGAATCACAACCAAGTAAGGTTACGGATCTATGGCAGACAGCGCTGACCTTGTAAAAGAAATCGGCTCAAAACAGTAAGTATATCTTTACCTTGGATATACCTTTGATGAGTTTCGAGAGTCTTACTACTCCCGGAGCCCGGCTCGTCTGGTGCTAGCCTGGTCAACCAGGCTGTTGCTGTTGGAGACCTGCTGCCCCACATATCCAATCACAGCCTGGCTGATCTGGCACCTGATGAAGATACCTGTCCAGGTGCACCAAATTTTTAATGAAATATAACCAATTTAATATTAAGAGTGATTCCTAAATAGATTTCGGTCTCTCTCACCACGTAAAATGAGGTTTAGCATTTAATTCCCACCTATTTACCTGGAGAGAATTCCAGGGGTCAACGCCCCCGCGGCCCGGTCTGTGACCAGGCCTCAGGTCACAAAATTTAAAAACGTCTAGATTTTCTCCGGTATAATCACCAACAAAGTTGCATTGAAACTGCTTAACAAAATTCAAATACATTAGTGGAGCACAACCTGACAACTGTGACAGAATAAAATCGTGTCTTTCCACAACGCATGACGATACGCTCTGTTCAAAGTGTGAACATGTATAAGAACTTTGAACTTAAATCCTTCCAGTTACCAGCAGGTTAGGCTCCCCCCCTTCCACACACACACACCCACACACACACACACACACACACACACACACACACACACACACACACACAGAGGAGACATGATAACGACATACAAAATACTGCGGGGAATTGACAAGGTAGATAGTGACAGGTTGTTTCAGAGAGGGAACACAGAAACAAGGGGACACAACTGGAAGCTGAAGACTCAGATGAGTCAAAGGGATGTCAGGAAACATTTCTTCAGCCACAGAGTAGTCAGGAAGTGGAATGGACTAGAGAATGATATAGTGGAGGCAGGAACCATACATAGTTTTAAGACAAGGTATGATAAAGCTCATGGAGCAGGGAGAGCAGAGACCCAGTAGCAGACAGCGAAGAGGCGGGGCCAGGAGCTGAGTCTCGACCCCTGCAACCACAATTAGGTGAGTACAATTAGGTGAGTACACACAAGGTAACTTACACCAAGAAAGTAATAATTACAACTGTTCCTGCAACAAGCTGCGATCAGATTGCGACCCGTTCAAGGTTACATTTTAACTAGTAGTATTCACTTATCTTTATTCATAAACTTTACAGCAAAATTTTACAATATCAAACTAAGCAGATCAAAACTCGAGAGTAAAGTTACATCACTTCAGTGAAAGTAGATACCTGAATTCTGACAATTTATTAAGCCAAATGCAGCAAAGTGAAGCTTGACACCACTTAATAAATGTTTGACTCATAATTCATACCAATAATGTGATAATGCTAAAACATTAATATGTGACAATAGTTTTAGATATTATAGACAAGACTGTCCATGCGTGTCGTAAGAGGCGACTAAAATGACGGGAGAAAGGGGCTAGTAACCCATTTTCCTGTATAAATTACTAAATGTACAGTATTACCAGAAACTACAAAATTACGTACTGATTCGTAAAAGACGTTAGATCCCCTTTTTTATAAAACTGGATACATCAGCAATGTGCTGTTACCCTATTTTAAATGGTAGTTACATATTTCCTTGTCTTATTCCATACATAATGCTGATTTTTTTCAGCCCGAGCTGGGAAACCTCAGTAGGGCTACGACGATATCGTCAAGTATTTCATTAAGGGTTCATCAGCTAGAGAGCTTTCAAAAACACTTCGTTTCAGGAGAGCTGGAGTTACTACTGCTAAGGAGGGAGGGACAGAGGGAATGGCTGGTGGTGTGCAAGGAGAGAGAGAGAGAGAGAGGCAGGAGTGGAGTCAGTAATTACATTCATTTCCCTTGCCACAATCAACTCCCACACCAAAGTTCAGAGTCTGGTACAGACACCAAGATTCTATATACTGTTAGCTCCATCCATTATCATGTCTACCTTAGCGCCTGAACCTTTACAAAATGTATTTAAAGAATCCATAAAACTCCGGCTATACCTGCACAAAAAGCCTTGTCCCCCTCACCTCCAAAACAAAACAAAAACAAAAATTCCCTACCCCTAAATAAAATGGTGACATTGACTTCCTGAAAGAGTGAAATGTCTGCGAAGATTGAATTAATCTGTAAAACGGTTGAACGTTGCACGTGAGCGTGGAAAAGCTTTCACGTTGACAACCTGATCAACCGCACTGTGGTGCCTACGTCGGAATGCGCGAAGAAAACACCAACAACCTGATTAATCATTTCATCAGCTTGATATGGGACTGGGCCGCGTTGTCGATGATTCATGCAATAATATATAAGTAAAATACAGATAAGTGAAAGTATGTAATGATTTCCACGTTAACTACTGCAGCGGAGAGTGAGAACAATATAACCCATCTCAATCACATAAAATAACGAACAACTGCAAAAGCTGAAAATGAAAAAAACTGAAAAAATGTGGAACAGGTGTGCGTTCGGGAAATTACGCTCATTTATGCGTACATTCAAACGGAAAACGGCATCGTGTACGTAAGTGAATGAGCTCTTCCCGTGAACCGAACACCTGTGTCAAAACTCTGTACGAATAGTCATTAAGAACATAAAAAATATCACACACACATTACGTCCTACACACAATGCAAAAAACAGGTTAGTAATACCACTGACTGTGCAGCTATGAAGTTAGATTTGTATTATCTGGAACGCAGAAGAGATACATCTGAAAATATATATGGAAAATACTTTCGAGTCAGATCCCCAATCTACACAGTGCCATACCTTTACCTTTGAAGGCTTTCGAGAGCTTTCCTACTATCGCAGCCTGCTCCAGGGCCAGGCTTTTCTGGTGCTTGTCTAGCTAACCAGGCTGTTACTGCCGGCGGCCCGCTTTTTGGGCTCTATGAGAGCCATAAATGATATCTACATGTTCCAGCTATGATATTTCTCCTGCCCTGAACGGAGCCGTCAACACAGAACAATACTCTAACCGAGAGAGCACAAGTAATTTGAAAAGCGGAGGAGATGAAAAAGGTTAGTGTCTGGCGATACATCAGTGCCTGGTAGCCCATATATCCGCCACAGTGCCTAATGATACACAACCACACAGCAGCCCCACACCAGGCTACAGTGTCTGGTGATACATCCCCACACTAGGCTGCAGTGACTGGTAATACATCACCACAAAAGAGCCCCACATGAGGCTACAGTGCCTACCTTTGATATACCTTTGAAGAGTTTCGAGAGTATCTACTCTCTGAGCCCGGCCATGGGCCAGGCTCGTCTGGTGCTTGCCTGGTCAACCAGGCTGTTGCTGCTGGAGGCCCGCTGCCCCACATATCCATCACAGCCTGGTTGATCTGGCACCTGGTGAAGATATTTGTCCAGTTTCCTCTTGAAGGCTTCTACACTGGTTCCAGCCGTGTTTCGGATATCTTCTGGTAAGATGTTGAATAGTCTGGGACCCCGGATGTTAATACAGTGCTCCCGTATTGTCCCCACCGCACCCCTGCTCCTCACTGGGTTTATTTTACACTTTCTCCCATATCTCTCACTCCAGTATGTTGTTATGGCAGTGTGCAGATTTGGGACCAGGCCCTCAAGTACTTTCCATGTATATATTATCATGTATCTCTCTCTCCTCCGCTCCAATGAGTACATGTTCAAGACTTGAAGGCGTTCCCAATAATTTAGATGTTTCAATGGCTCAATGTGAGCCGTAAACGATCTCTGGATTTGTTCCAGCTCTGCTATTTCTCCTGCCCTGAACGGGGCCGTCAGCACTGAGCAGTATTCTAAGTGAGGGAGCACTAGCGATTTGAATAGTGTCACCATCGGCATTATTTCCCTTGTTTTGAAAGTTCTCAATACCCACCCCGTCATCTTCCTGGCTGTTGTGATCTTTGTCTTGTTATGGTCTTTAAACGACAGATCAGCAGACATAATTATTCCCAAGTCCTTTACGTGTTCCTTTCGTTCTATGTGGTGACCCTCTTGCGTTTTGTATATAGTGTTCCTTTTGAGTTCTTCATATTTTCCATACCTAAGCAGCTGAAACTTATCACCATTGAACGTCATGTTGTTCTCCACTGCCCATTGGAAGACCCTGCTTATGTCCTCCTGTAATTTTTCAGTGTCCTCTACCGTAGTGACTTTCATGCTTATTTTAGTGTCATCTGCAAATGATGATACAAAAGTGTGCTGGGTGTTTTTATCTATGTCTGCTATGAGGATGAGAAACAGCAGAGGTGCCAGGACAGTGCCTTGGGGCACTGAGCTTTTGACCTCGCTGATGCTGGATCTTGCCCTGTTCACTACTACTTTTTGTGTTCTTTGTGTTAGGAACTCAAAATCCATCTGCCTACCTTCCCGTAATGCCTATGGCCCTCATTTTGTGCGCTATCACTCCATGATCGCATTTGTCAAACGCCTTTGCAAAATCTGTGTAAATCACATCTGCGTTTTGGTCGTCCTCCAATGCCTCCGTAATTTTGTCATAATGGTTCAGCAGCTGTGACAGGCATGATCGACCCGCTCTAAAGCCATGCTGGTTCGGGTTATGTTGGTTGTGCTGGTCCATGAACTTTGTAATCTGCCGTCTCATCACTCTTTCAAAGATTTTTATGATGCGAGAAGTGAGGGCTACTGGTCTGTAATTTTTAGCTAGTGCTCTACTACCTCCCTTATGCAAAGGAGCTATGTCTGCACTCTTTAAGGCCTCTGGAATTTCACCTAGATCTAAGCTCTTTCTCCACAGAACACTAAGGGCTCTTGCTAATGGTACTTTGCACTGCTTTATAAATAAAGCATTCCATGAATCTGGTCCAGGTGCTGAGTGAGTGGGCATGTTGGCCATTTCTTTTTCGAAATCTATGGGATTTGTACTAATGTCGGTTAGGTGGTCTGCGCAGCCTTCTGCTGGAGTGAAAAATATTTCTGCATTTTCTACCTTGCTGTCATTTAGTGGGTTGCTGAACACTGACTCATACTTTTTTTTTAGAATTTCACTCATTTCCTGTTCATCGTCCGTATACGAATCTCCTCTCAATAATGGTCCAATTCTACAGGTAGTTCTTAGCTTGGATTTTGCATAGGAGTAGAAATATTTTGGGTTTCTTGCAATATCCTGTATGGCTCTTTGTTCCCTTTGTACTTCTTCTGTCAGGTATGACATCTTAAGTTTTTGCTCTAATTCCGTGATCTCTCGGTTAAGGCTATCTCTCTTCTGTTGCAACATAACTGTGTTTTTCAGCAATTCAGTAACCCGTTTTCTTCTCCTGTACCATCTCCTACGCTCTCTCTCTATATCTGATCTTCTTCGGGGTTTCCTCAATGGTACGTGTTTCATACATACCTTGTATGCTTCTGTATTCAACTTCTCTAGGCACTGGTGGGGATTTAGGGTGCTCATGTCTGATTCCCATGATATGTCTGATAGCTCTTGGTTTATTTTTTCCCAGTCAATTCTTATTATTATTATTATAATCAAATAGAAGCGCTAAACCACAGGGGTTATACAGCAGTCAATTCTATGATTATTAAAATTAAACTTACTGAACATTCCGTCTCTAACATTAGTGTCGCAGTTCCCTAACCCTGAGTTAATACTAGTTTGAACTTCTATGATGTTATGATCAGAGTATATTGTTTTTGTAACTGTTATGTCTCTGATTAATTCCTCGTTGTTTGTGAATATCAAATCCAGGGTATTTTCATTTCTAGTGGGATCAATTATCTGTTGGTTTAGTGAGTACTTTTCACAAAGCCTCATTAGTTCCCTGGTATGTGCCTGGTGATACATCACTACGCAGCAGCCTCACACCAGGCTACAGTGCCTGATAATACATCATAGAGCAGCCCCACACCAGGCTACAGTGCCTGGTAATACACATCACCACACAGCAGCCTCACACCAGGCTACAGTGCCTGATAATACATCATACAGCAGCCCCACACCAGGCTACAGTGCCTGGTGATACATCACTACACAGCAGCCCAGCACAGTGCCTGGAAACACATCAACACAGGCCCCAGGCTACAGTGCCTGGTGATACATCACTACACAGCAGCCCCACACCAGGCTACAGCCTGGTGATACATCACTACACAGCAGCCCCACACCAGGCTACAGTGCCTGGTGATACATCAGTATGACACAGCTCCAGTAAAGTTGAGAAAGCAATTCCAGCGTCGTGGAAACTGCAGCGTAGCGCTGGCTGGAGGCATCCGTCTGCCAGCACTCTTACTTGTCCAATACACACATTTTACCAATGTCGAATACACGAATGGCCAGCTAAATGGGTTAAAAGAACGAAACTATTGAAAAGAAGAACATTTGAAATTTGCCAAGAAAAAGACGAAGCAAAAAAAAAGATTCAAAAGGAAAAGAAGTGATGTTTAAAAAAATGAGAAATAAATACAAGAAGCAATGAAATATACAATAAAACGCGGATTAAAATGAGAGGAATTTAGTATTACCAGTAGTCAATATTTCAAGAGAACATGCATATATAGAGAATTTTTCACCTTCGTCACTATGCTGCAGCCATAGAAATAACTTGTACATCACCTCTGACACATTATAGAAAAGGACCCATCAAGGGAGGTGCCTTGTCTTATAGCGCCATAGTGATTTAAAACACTAGTTAATGAGATAATCTCTAAGAAACTGACAGCTGAATATGCTATATGGGGTACCTATTAACATTACCTGAAATATCGTCGATATATATATATATATAAATATATATTACATAGCCAGTGTAAATATTCTTGATAATTTCCCCCGAATATTATATTTGATTCATGCTGCAACATTTAATATGCAATTACAAATATATGTGAATTCATATGCACGCTGGTGTGATTTTCAGTGCAGGTGATTATGAGGCAGTTAATGTTTTCCGCTCACCAGGGTAATGTGACCTTTATACTGCCGCCTGCTGTGTACACACCAGATTTTCCGAAAATGTAACCCGGTCGGATGTTGCTGCTAATTGCTAGGTTATTAAACCGTCCTTTTGTGTGTGTGTGTGAGAGAGAGGATGAGCGTGTACGTGTATTCGGGCTCCTGTGTACATTTGAACTGATGTACATGTGTGTAGGTGCGCGAACGCGCGTGCATGTACGCGAGGGGTGGAAGGGGCGCGTGTACGTGCGTGGAGAGAGAGAGGTTACACTTCTGTGTGAGCTCACCTAGTTGTGTTTGCAGGGGTTGATTCATAGCTCCTGGCCCAGTCTCTCTTCCGGGTTTACAGATTTCTGATTTGCCAGGTTCGATCACTTGTGTCCCTTGGCACCTACTCACTACACCTCAGTCTGTTCCTAAGTCCTGTCCTGCTCACGTTGTTACTCGCCATCTACTCCTCTTGTGTTAGGCTGAGTTCCTTAAGCGACTTTTTGTAGTATATTTCCCTCAGTTCCGGAACTATCTCACTGCGGACACGAGGATCCTGTAAGTTTTTTTTTTTTTATATGCTGATTGCACGCTCAAGTGCTGGTTCCGTGCTGACGCCACATGTTTCAAGGTGAACTTTACAAAAGTTACGCATGTTCTAAATGACGCTGGTTCCTAGAAGCAGTTCTAGGCTTAGTGCTGTTTATGCTGCTGAAGTTACACGACTGATATGTACTTCTGGTGAGATACTGAATCCCAGATTTTTATCCTGGCATTTTGCTTGCAGTTTCTCTCATCCCAGTTCATATTCAGTATCCGTTCTTTTCATTTACTTTTGTTTTCGTTACTTTGTAGTTATCAGCACTGAATTCAAGCGAACAGGCACCTTCCTGACCACGTGTGCTGCCTGTTCAAGTCATCTGTGAATCTCTTTCCCCTCTCCTATTATCTTTCTCATCAATTTCACATTATCCGCCAACAGGTAATACATAAAATTCAATTCCCGGCGCAGATCATTTATGTATTCTGCAATTAATGGAAGACAACTAGCCAGCCAACGACAACCAGGATTCAAAATTGAACGCACGTGAAAAACAGTTATTAGAAAGTGAACAAAAGTGAAAATATTCCACATGGTAATAATTGGTCAAGAGGAATATCCAAACTTCATGGTTCTAATTAGAACCAGAGACGAGATCACTTCCGTTAATGACAACAATAATAATAACAATTCGCTATGAATCGAATTGCTAAGTGTGGGAGAGGAACCATGAGATGGCATGAGTAAGTCACAACCAATGGAGTGGATGGAGAGTATTTAATACGCGTGCAGGCATCGCTGGCAATCACTTGGACTCGCCATTACTCCAGCTTGTGTACCCAGCCTTCCTAAATGTTGGCCCGAGTTAGTGGTGCCAACAGTTTGTCGTGTAGTGGGGGTAGTCTGCCAGGATTACTGTGCTAGGGTTTGGCTAATATTTGAGTACATCCGCGGTGTGCAGGAACCCTATTCTATATTAGTTACACTGTAGGAACAAAAGCTATGTTTTCTTGTTATATTTCATCCCATAGGACGAGTTTCTGGGGCCATGGACGTTGATATAATGTTCCCTTACTATGCCCACGGCGTCCCTGATTTTCAATGTATTTATTTTGCACTTCGTCCCATATCTCTCACTCTAGTATGTTATGGTAGTGTACAGATTCGGGACAAGGCGCTCAAGTACTTTCCAGGTACATATTTTCAGGTATCTCTCTCTCTCTCCTCCGCTCCAGTGAGTACATATATCGTCCAGCTTTCCATTACACGTTCAGTAGCTACGGGAGCTTTAATTAAATGTTTCATTCTAGCTGGCTGGAGCAACTAGAGATAACACAGGGTTGGTATTTACCTCTAAGGGGCACGTAAGTTTCCCCGCCTTCTAATAACATATTCATTTTTCCACTATAATCTACCTTGTCCATAATTACTATCGCATTTGCTTTGTTTCGTAAGGTGAAGTCTAGGATAGTAATTATGGACAAGGTAGATTATAGTGGAAAAATGAACATGTTATTAGAAGGCGGGGAAACTTACGTGGCTCTTAAGGCTGCCACAGTTTTCACATAGAGCTGGTGAAGAATTTAACTTAGAAGCTGCATACCTATGACCTGTTTCCTCGGTTCTTCTACCATCGCAGCCCAGCCACAAGTCAGACATCCTTTTTGACTACCTGGTCATCCAGGCTGTAGCTATTAGGGACGAACATGCCCACACAGTCATCACAGCCAGGCTGATCACACACTTAAACCAGTTAGTAGTCACTGGCCCTAGCACCAAAAACACGTACATTCTCATGTTTTCGAAGAAAAAAAAACAAGTAGCTTATATCCCGACGCCAAAGATAAGCGCTGAGATAAGCAACTATAACTGACGGTAATAATGTAAGCGTCAGCAGCAACCTGAGTGGGCAAATCTCGACAGATTAAAATAAAACAAATGTGAACAGAATTAATCTTTAATAGCTGATACATCGAATGAAATGGATAATGACAATTTTATTTCTTTATGGATCTTTTAGGATCTAGTATCCACCACTTGCCCTGACTGACACACAAGTGTTCAGCGCATCCTGCAAAACATTTTCACATCTCTACATCATCTTCACGCATAAGTGTCACACTTCCAACTAAAGAAAAAAACGAACGTCAGTTCCTTTTAAACAAAAAATTAAGAATATTTATCTCTGATTCGAGCAAGAAAATACAAAAAAATCTTACAGTTGAAGAGTATATTCAAGAAAGATTAATTAAGGCTAAATGGTCCAGGAAATGTTTCCTTGGGGAATTTGAGGCAATTAACGAACGTGTGTGTATGTGCTCGTGTGTGTGAGTAAGCGCGCGCGCGTACTCATCTATATGTGGTTGCAGGGATCGAGTCACAGCTCCATTGTGTGCGTGTGCTGACTGTGCTCCCCCTCAGCGAGAGTGCTCAATGCACGAGAACATAAACAATTTTTTTTTGTTCTTGATGTCATTACGACTGAAACCCTTACGTTACTAGTAGCACACACAAACTGGTGGTCCCAATAAAAAGGTGTTAATATGCAAGTGACAATATTTGAAAGAAACTGACAACAGCGAATTTCTGTTAGGTAAGGTTTGTCAGGAAACAGGACAAGTATTTCCTGACGAGGGTCTTAATCATATGATGACCCGCAGACGGAGCTTTTGGCCATCTGACCGAGGCCTTCCGCTGGCTTACCGATCCCCCCCCCCTTCAAAAATTATGATTATGACTTATTGTTCCCAATATATTATATTTTTAAGGTTTCTGTTGCAGGTGTTGTTATTGGTGATGAACGTGACCCTGGCTCACCCTGACCTCTATGAGCCACTCTACAAACCAGTCAGTATTTTATTCATCACTTCGTCCTCCACTTAATGTTCATACATCAAATCTGATGCTGAAGATTTTATACAATATTTAAAACAATATTTTTTATTATTAATTCTCCGTTCAGGAGCCGCTACCTTACTACGTTAGCTACGATGTTTATGACGACTATAAGGGCGCCAACTATGGCCAGAAGGAAAAGTCCGACGGTAAAGCTGCGTCCGGCTCCTACAACGTTGACCTCCCCGATGCCGTTGCTGCATCTCAAGACTATCCACATTTATTGCGGTTACAGTTTTGCTTTAAGTATCATCCAGAAAAAAAATTCGTTAGCTGATAGCAATTTTTTTTCCTGCCGCAGGTGGACTACACAGCTGACCACTACATGGGTTACGTCTACCTGGAGGGCATTCCGGGGATCGACGTCCCCGCGGCCCGGTCTATGACCAAGCTTCCAGGTGGATCAGGGCCTGATCAACGAGGCTGTTACTGCTGGCTGCACGTAGTCCAACGTACGAACCACAGCCCGGCTGATCTGTCACTGACTTTAGGTATCTGTCCAGCTCCCTTTTGAAGACAACCAGAGGTCTACTGGTAATGCCCCTTATGGTTGGAGGGAGGCTGTTGAACAGTCTTGGGCCCCGGATACTTGTTGTGTTTTATCTTAGTGTACCAGTGGCGCCCTTACTTTTCACTGGGGGTACATTGCACCGTCTGCCAAGTCTTTTGCTTTCGTATGGAGTGATTTCTGTGTGCATATTAAGGACCAGTCCCTCCAGAATCTTCCAGGTGTAGATTATGATACATCTCTCTCGCCTGCGCTCCAGTGAATATAAGTTTAGTGCTTCCAGGCGTTTCCAGTAGTTAAGGTGTTTGATGGAACTTATACGTGCAGTAAAGGTTCTCTGTACATTCTCTAGATCTGCATTTTCACCTGCCTTGAATGGGGATGTTAATGTACAGCAGTATTCCAGCCTAGAGAGAACAAGTGATTTAAAAATGATCATTGGCTTGGCATCTCTTGTCTTGAATGTTCTCATTATACATACTATCAGTTTACAGGCAGATGTGATAGTGGCATTGTTGTGGTCCTTGAAGGTGACGTCTTCGGACATTACCACACCCAGGTCCTTCACATTACTTTTCCGCTATATTGTGTGATTAGAGTTTGTAATATACTCAGTCCATTTATTATTTCCTCCAGTTTTCCATAACGGAGTAGTTGGAATTTGTCTTCATTGAACATCATATTGTTCTCTGTTGCCCATTGGAAAACTTGATTTATATCTTCTTGGAGATTTACCGTGTCCTCAATGGATGACACTCTCATGCAGATCCTAGTATCATCTGCAAAGGATGATACAGTGCTATGGTTTACATCTCTGTCTATGTCTGATATGAGAATGAGTAACAGAATAGGTGCGAGTACTGTGCCTAGTGGGACAGAGCTCTTCACTATGGCAGCATCCGATTTAACTCTGTTTACCACTACTCTTTGTGTTCGATTGGTTAGGAAGTTGAAGATCCATCTGCCTACTTTGCCAGTTATCCCTTTAGCACGCATTTTGTGTGCTATTACACAATGATCACACTTGTCAAAGGCTTTTGCAAAATCTGTGTATACTACATCTGCATTCTGTTTGTTTTCCAAAGCATCTAAGACCATATCATAGTGGTCTAGCAGTTGCGAGAGGCAGGAGCGACCTGCTCTGAAACCATGTTGCCCTGGGTTGTGCAATTTTTGGGAGTCCAGGTGGTTTGCTATCCTGCTTCTTAGAACTCTTTCAAAGATTTTTATGATAGGGGACGTTAACGCTATTGGTCTATAGTTCTTAGCTACTGCTTTGCTGCTACCTTTATGGAGTGGGGCTATATCCGTTGTTTTTAGTGACTGTGGAATCTCGTCTGTGTCTAAGCTCCTTCTCCATAGTATACTTAGGGCCTGTGAGAGTGGTTTCTTGCAGTTCTTAATGAACACAGAGTTCCACGAGTCTGGGCCTGGGGCTGAGTGCATGGGCATGTCGTCGATGGCTTTCTCAAAGTCTACAGGAGTTATGGTTATGTCAGAAAATTGGCATACATTGGCAGGGTTTTGAGGCTCATTCATGACAAAATTGTTTGGATTCTCTATCTTTAGACGGATTAGTGGCTCGCTGAACACAGTCATATTGAGATTTCAGTATCTCACTCATTTCTTTGCTGTCATCTGTGTAAGATCCGTCTTGTCTGAGTAAGGGCCCTATGCTAGAAGTGGTTTTTGCCTTGTTTTTGGCACATGAAAAGAAATATTTCGAATTTCTGTCAATTTCACTAATCGCCTTTAGCTCCTCTTGACTCTCCTGGATCCTGTATGAGTCCTTTAACTTTAGCTCAATATTTTCCACTTCCCTGGTTAGCGCTTCCTTCCGTGAATCAGATAGTTCGGCATTCTTGAGGAGCTCAAGAATATATATATATATATATATATATATATATATATATATATATATATATATATATATATATATATATATATATATATATTTCAAAATAGATCGTGTTGGAATGAGAGAGAAATTGGATACGATTTACATTAACCAAACTAGTTCCAGGAAATGTTCATTAACGAACGTGACAACTATCTGTGAACAGTGATCCGTGAAGAGTGGAGCGGAGCATCTGTGAAGAGCGGATTATCTGTCATGGGTGGTGTATCTTGTGAAGGTTGGAGCGTCTGTCAAGAGTGGAGCGTCGGTAAAGAGTTGGGCATCTGCCAAGACTACATATACGTACTTATATAGTATTATGGCTGCTGGAAGGAGGTTAGGACTAAAGACTACGGAATAATTTCGTTATATAATGAGATATGAAATTATCTGTTAACAATCACGTGAATGATACTAACAATTATTTACAAGGCAAAAATGATTTAAGTTTATTCAGGTAAAGGTACAGGTAAATACAGTTACATTATCATACATAACAGTATATTATAGCAGAATATGTGTAGATTACTTAAGATAACCTTATATTATCTTATTATTTAATCCTTATAAGTTAAAACACCTAAGCAAGTTAACAGTGAAAAGCAGTTACAATAAAAGGAAATATACTAGGAATAAGATAAACTGAGTTATTTACATTAACATTAAACAAAGGATCAGATTACAGTAATATGTACATGAAATGAATCCTTGGTGAGGTGAAGAAGCCTTATACAGCAAGAGAAACTGTCGTATGCTGATGTAGAATTAAATTCTTAAAAGGCAATTGCAAATAATATTACTCAGTTGCTTCCACTTCTACCACAATTACAGTGGTACCTTACGAGCAGCTCCCAACTCGAACAATTATGTAAGTGTATTTTTGTAGGTGCTTTTGTAAGTGTATTTTTGGGGGTCTGAAATTAATTAACCTAATTCTCATTATTTCTTATAGGAACAAATTCCTTCGGTATCTCGGTATCAGCACTTGAATAGCCGTCTGGAACGAATTAAGCTCGTAAGTAGAGGTACCACTGTACTGTGTATTCAGTGAGGTAGCGAGGAAATACATGAGGTTCCCCTCTCACATGAGAGGTTCACGTTTTCTTACCCGAGGTACCGTATTTTCTCCAAAGAAAACCAACCTTTCGAACAGAATGATGGGAGTTCATTAGGTTTATATGCAATGTGGAATAATAACTCAAGTGGAGCCAGAAACATTAAGAGCTTGAGCCACACGTCTGTATGGCTCAGTCTCCTAATGAGAGCCTCTTCAACATATCAGCTGAAAACGACCTCAATGGAAGATCGAAATACACAATCAGTTTTCGGTGTTTTTCTCTCCATGTGAGTACTAACGTCTCAGCTACAAGCGTTCACTGCATTTTAAATGACCAAAAACTACTGCATTAAATTACGCAGTAATTTAAAATTTGGCGTCTGTATGCCAAAATAATGCCAGAAAAAAATATTAAGAAATGTTTTCTGACGTTCCTTTTTATAACCTCTCAGCAATTTCTTAGTGTTCTGTACACGACGTAGAACGGAATTTAGAAAGCGGCAATAATTAGTTGAATTGTAACATATACAGTAAAGCTAAACAAATACAATAGTATAATATTAGGCACAAAGTTGTAAGGGGTTATTTTACTGAAATGTTATGGGTGATTTGGTTTAGTATTTCCCATTTTTTTCCCCTGACTTTCCAGAGACGTGACAATCTCAAGTCTCACACCAAGACAAAAACTCCTCGCTTTTCATCTTCGCTGCAAGAATGATTACTAAAAGAAATGTCGGCGCGATGAGAGTTGTGAGGGAACATGAAGGCAGAGTTGTGAGGGAACATGAAGGCAGAGTTGTGAGGGAACATGAAGGCAGAGTTGTGAGGGAACATGAAGGCAGAGTTGTGAGGGAACATGAAGGCAGAGTTGTGAGGGAACATGAAGGCAGAGTTGTGAGGGAACATGAAGGCAGAGTTGTGAGGGAACATGAAGGCAGAGTTGTGAGGGAACATGAAGGCAGAGTTGTGAGGGAACATGAAGGCAGAGTTGTGAGGGAACATGAAGGCAGAGTTGTGAGGGAACATGAAAGCAGAGTTGAGGGAACATGAAGGCAGAGTTGTGAGGGAACATGAAGGCAGAGTTGTGAGGGAACATGAAGGCAGAGTTGTGAGGGAACGTGAAGACAGAGTTGTGATGGAACATGAAGACAGTTGTGAGGGAACATGAAGGCAGAGTTGTGAGGGAACATGAAGGCAGAGTTGTGAGGGAACATGAAGGCAGAGTTGTGAGGGAACATGACGACAGAGTTGTGAGGGAATATAAAGGTCGAGCTGTGAGGGGGAACAAGAACAACTGCAATAAAAAAAAAACATTATACCAGCAGAATATATCAAAGAAAATGGAAGGCGTCTTTGACACAATGTTTTAAGAAAACGAATCTTTTAAGGACAAACGAATGGAATTACAAGTGTGGGGTAGTAGTTACTAGTTGTCAAAGGCAACACTTGGTCTGTTAATTGTGGTGAGTGTATGTGTAATAGTAGTTACTGTGTGTGTGGACACACTTGCAATCCACAATGACTGCAATCTATATCTAATACACAGTGAGTCCCAAACGAGTTCCAAAAGTCTAGAAAATACAGTGAACATGTTTATCAATAGTAACTGATTGAGAAAACCTTGGCTCATGGGGAAAGTGGGTATCCAAATTCCCGGAAAAAAAATGAGTAAAAGACAAAGGAAACCAGAGCAGCTAGTTACTGTTCCAGCGTAATAATGTCAATGTTTTAAAATGGCAATTTCAGTTGTTTCTTGGGCACATACTCTAGCTCTGAGAAGCTGAATTTTTTTTTTCTAAGAGTAACTGTTTACAATCACACCTTTGCACTGTGTAACGTATTAACAAATAGTGCGCATGTGTGTACACAAACACACGTTTCCTTACTTTAAGAAATTCGGCAGGGGAAAATCATCAACTATTGTGCAGAATCTGCGTAGTTCCTCTCATCGAGGACACGAACAAGGACAAAAACGAAGGGACAATAGCAACAAGATTACACGCAGCAGCAGCAGCAGCAGCAGCAGCAGCAACATTGAAAAGCAAAATCAAGAGCACTTCATAGAAATTTACTCACGGAAATGCATCAGGTAAACTTTTTAAGAGTCTGCTACGTACATCACAAACCTACCCATATTCTCATGTCAATTTGTTCTCCATAGTAACAACATATCCTCTATTTTCCTTTAAAGTCAAGGTTTTTTTTTCATTATACTATCCATTCTCGCCAGTGCAAATCCAGTTTTCGACAGTCTGCCTTCAGTGTGCTGACTCAATAACTGAAGAGCCCAGGAACTTCGTAATCAGCCGGGATGTGGTGCATACATTATACTGCGTGCAAACACTTACAAAGACACCTCAAAGTATTTTCATAAACCGGAAAATGGGAACGATGATTCCTGGCATTACCGATAGGTAGAAAAAAAAAAATTATTACTCGATGCGGTTGACATCCCACTTGAGAAGCCTCACTATATTGTCACCTATAATTCTCTCTTAATGTAAGTAACTTGTAAACTCATAAGAAATATATATCTACGCTTCCTCAATCTCTAATACTGTACACAGTATTCAACATTCAGATATATTTACCATGGGCTATCTGAAAACAAATGAAGCTAACTGAATGACTTAAAACAAATCGGAAAACAATATACAAATCAATGCATGACGCTACTAGACCTTGCTGCGCATCGACGGCTACTAATATACACCAATGCGGTCTACCTCTTGTATACATAAAAAGATAATAGCCACAGTGAATAAATGGTTCTCTCTTGGATATAAGTCTTTTTATACATACCAGTTTTATATAACTTACTCAGTTACTGTAATATGTGCATGGTCTTAAGATGTCAGACACCTTTCCTAATGTCATTTGATTATATCATAGATTAAAATAACTATATAGAATTTTATGTGGTTGATGCTAAGTGTGGATACAATCCTAAAAAAAATCGAATTTCGTATTAACAATGATGTGTTTATTCAATTTCCTGTGCCTCTAAATGGTTTGAATTTTTAAAAACTCAAGATACCGTGTTCTAATGTGTGTGTTTTTTGTGTTCAAACTGTTTATTTCATTAATTGAAATCGCCTTTCAAAAATAAATTGAAAAAGGTACTTATAGCCTAGTTCAAATTTATCAGTGTGCTAGTTCGTGTCTATACTTGCTTAACAAAACCTGTGTACTGAATAAGAATTTCTGAAAACTAACGGTAGAAAACAATAGGGCAATATGCATGGGCGGAGGAAAAAAAAAAGTACTAAATTATATATAAAAAAAATCCACGGTTTCGCAAGACAAAAACTGAATCACTGAATAAAATCAAGGTTTCGTTGGTTGAGATAAATCACCTACAAAGACAGTGATAAAATAAAAACGTATTTAGTAAGCAACCACAAAATATAAAAACTAGCGAAGCCTCGTTCCTTTTATGTTCGCTTAACGCATCCGCGTGGCATCTTCACAAAAAAAAAAAAAGAGCAACTAAATCTCAATGTTCGTGCAAATCACGATTACGAGTCATACTATGCCAATGAGGATTCGTGACAACATGCAATTAATAGTATATTTAAAAAAATTCCGCATGCGGTCGATAAAAATTTAACGCCAAACTGAACAAAATGCAGTTATCTGGGAAGAGATTAAAAAAATTAAGTTATCAAATGTTACTGTCATATTACAAATATTATACTCTTAATGTAACTAAACTGTTTTAAGTTTATTTATTGCCGCCCCATTATATTTCGATCAAAGTCATTGGCTGTAAGTCAACAAAAAATTTCGGAAAGGGAAATATTTCACTATTTATGCCAAAAAATGATTTCTGGGTTCTTCAGACAATTCAGCCACTCAAACAGCCATCAACATAAGATAACCCAGTATCTGGGTTATCAAGAAAAGATCATTACTGTTCCCAAGACCCAAGGAGACTCAAATAGGGAAAGTGTGCACCATTGTGTGTGCAAAAGTTAAATGCAGTTTGTGGAGTAAGGTTTTTCCAGTCAATCTTAAGGTGTGGCGTGAAGCCTGAATTGACACGGGGCCGCCTCGGACGAGCGGGATCCCTCAAATGGTATCCTTGAGAGGAGCTAGGTGGGAAGGTGCATCAACTGGCTGTATATAAACACAAGGAAGGGCGTACTGCCTACAGTTACCTAGTCGTCGCTCCCCTCAGTTGACACATCTGCATCCCTCTCCTACAATAATATGGACTTACAAGTAAGAATATATATCTAAGATTTTTTTTCAACGTATGCTATAACTTTCCGATTAATAAGAAAAAAAAAGATAAAAAGGTAAATTTATTAAATTTGAAGAAGTATTTTTTCACTTTTCCTACATAATGAAATTAATAAAAGATTATCGTTTCAATGAAAAATTTGCACTTCAAATTTGTGAACTAGTTATTCAAAGACAACTTGAAATTTAACTAAATCTGCAACGCCTCAAGATATTTTACAATATTAAAATTTAGAATAGATCATCGGTTTTACACGCCCACAAAACAAATCAATAAAAAAATTTTTATACAAATTATCATATGATATGGCCACTAATCTCTTTTCCTTCAAATATATCATTAACCATGGAACGAAAAGTGGTTCCACGATAAACCGATGATTGTTTAAAATATCTATATTTTACACTAGGCAGATGAATTTTAGAATATCATTAGCCTTAAAATCTAACTTTTTTTTTGTTTTCAATTAAATTTAAAAAAAAATCAGTAGACATAGGAGAATACGAAGTTTACCTGGAATTGCTTCCGGAGGAGGTCATCACCCCCCGGCCCGGTCCCAGACCAGGCCTCCCGGTTGCTGACCTGATTCATCAAGCTGTTAGTGCCCGTTGCCTGCAGCCCATGGTATGTATCACAAAGTGGCTGATCAGGAAGTGTTTTGAGAAACCCCTCTTGAAGACAGCTAGAGGTTTGTTGGTAATCTCCCTTATGCATGAAAGGATCATGAAGAGTCGTGGTCCCCTTAAACACTTATTGAGTTCTCTCTCGATGTACTTATCGCTATTCTGCTTTTCATTAGAGGTATCCTGCACCGCCTGCCAATCCTCTTGTGTTCGTAAGTAGTTATTTCAGTGTGCAAATTTGGGACCAATCCCTCAGGTACAGTACAGTTCAAGGGACTGAAGCACTCACAGTAATCAAGGTGCTTGAGTTTATATACGAGCTGTGAAGGTTCTCTACATATTTTTTGAACTAAGCAGTTTCGCCTGCCTTGAAGGCCGCTGTTAGCACACAACAATATTCGGAGAGATTATCGTTCCTATAACACTCCAAAATTTTTTGAACGTATAAAATTGAATATGTTAAGTTGGCAATGAGAAGGTGAGAATTAATAAGCAAAAGAGACAGACAATTTATATCAGAAATGAAAGACAGCCTCGAGGATTGTACTTACGTGACCCAGACGGATTAGCATTTAATTCACAGTTAAGAGCTAAACTCATTAAGATCAGTTCCTGGGAATTCGTGCTTCATCCGAGGAAATCGAGGTCTGCCCTGATTACTTGGATGAAGAGCTCTTCATCAGCACCTCCTTTGAAAGGCAGGAGTTGATCTTGGACGAGAACCTCTTTTACAATGAGTACTGAGCCACCATCACTCACTTTGCTTAATGACCCACAAGGATTTAACGCTCCACATATATGAAATACAATAAAAATTCAACAAAACTACCCACTGACTAAAAAACAGTAAACCTACCCCGCTAAATATAGAATAAAATCCAGGGGTTAGGCTTTCAGACAAAGCCTACCCCCCCACAGACCTTCCCTAACATGTTAGTCGGCAAACTGTTATGAACTCTAAGCTTTTATAAAGCTTCGTTGATTTCACGCTGTCTGGCCGCTAAGAACACTATAACGTCAAGTATTACGGAACTGTGACCCTTTATAGTCTCTATAATACGATTTTGTGATTTAATCTTCAATAAGGCACTGGACAGGCACCTAAAGTCAGTACCTGACCAGCCGGGCTGTGGTTCGTACGTCAGTTTGCGTGCGGCCAGCAGTAACAGCCTGGTTGATCAGACCCTGATCCACCACGAGACCTGGTCTCAGACCGAGCCGCGGGAGCGTTGACCCTCGAAATCTTCTCCAGGTATACTCCAGATATGCAACAATATTACAATTCAAATATAAGAAAATGTTATTTTAACGAATATACGTATGCAAATGCTATACACACGCTTTCAGAAGCAAAACTTAATTGTTTAACTATGCTTTGCCACTTTTCAGCATTCGTGTGTAGCACAGTGATCACACACAAGATTCTCGACGGTCCTAGATTACTTATACAAAAAGTACAATAAGCCATACTTTCTGGTTAATGTATGTTAGTCTTTTGTTTCCTCTTCCATGAATATATGCCACAGGAGCCTTCGACTTGATAAAACCTTTTTTCGTGAGCCCAGGAAGCCACATATTAGTAACCTAATTATATTAGTTTCGTTATCATACTGGAACACAATAACGAATAACATTATTATTGTGACAAGTACCATCAGCTTTATTACTCTTGTATTAATTCCGTTATAACAAATGAATTTGAAATTCGCATTTACTTAATTTCAAGTTTGCATCTTGTTTTGTTTGAATTTCAGTTCTCCGTGATGGGATTTTTATTACCATTCCAGGTTTGAAACATTTTTAATATGATTCATCACCCACAAGGGTTTTCAATACAATACCAATTCACAGGCCTATGACCTTGTCACATAATTGTCAGAATGTAAGGCGTGTTTCATATAGTGGTTAATCCAGTTCAAAAATCGTTTCACGGTTTCGTTTTACATTTCTGTATGTATATACAAGACTGCTCGCTTACCTTGCACTATTCGCAGGTATACGTGCAAGGGTTGTGGGAAGATCCAAGATATACAAAGCACTTTGGTTTTTGAGTCTTAGCTCTTGGCGCCTTTTAATTACTTAAACTGCTTTACACATTGCTGGCCTCTAGGTCCCGGTCATATCTGCTATTCAAACTGCGTATGGAGTTGGTCCTCAATAACTATCTAGTTCGCTCCACTTACCACCCAGATACTAAGAAGTATTTACCATCCACGAGGCTCATCTTTGTTTGTAGTTGCCACTCACTGTCCCTGATTTGCTCTCCTTATACGTCAACCTATCCCTGTCCATGTTACCTACTTTTCTTAGTATTCTGTTCCTCATACTCATGGTACTAGTATGTCACAGCTCTGCTATACTACTCCTGTGTTATCTCGTCTGAACATATGGAGATACCAGACTGATTACGTACAGCCACACATTAACACCATCTTGTTCATCTAGTAATAATAATGTCGAAATTAATATTATTATAAGAGCACGCTTTGGTGTTTGCAGGTACTGATGATTATGATCGTGGTGGGGGCGACAACTGCAGACCCAGGCGACTATCAAGTCTACCCCTCGGTAAGTATTGCAACTTTGCTAACTTCTTGTAGCACACGTAAGGTACATCGTAACACACAAATGCTGGCGTTTATCTACTCTCTACTTGTCCGTATATCACACGTACTGTACACCATAACATATAAATGCTGGAGTTTATGCATAAAGGTTTAACGCAAAAGAGTTTATCGTAAAAAAGAAAAAATCATTAGTATTAGTGTTAGAAAACAAATGTACAAGTTTAACTGTAATATTACATAGGGTATACATAAAACTAATATTATCCATCAGCTAGTAAGAAAATTATCCTTGCCATGCTCCCTTATCCAACACAGCAAGCAATTACGCCACTCCCTCAGGAGCATCATTCATTTAACAAGCTATGCCCCTTCCCAACTTCTATCATGCAATCAGCCAACTACATCCCTGCGCTCTTCCTTAGGTGCCTCTGCCGTACCAGTTCAACTACGCCGTACACGACGACTACAAGGGCACGCACTTCGGCCAGAACGAAAAATCTGACGGCAATGCCGTCCACGGCTCCTACAATGTGGCTCTTCCCGACGGCCGCAAACAGACGGTACGTGGGTGTGGTACGCGATATTCTGTCATAGTTCGCAGAGTCCGGGGTATACACCCTAGGAAAGGGGTTGTTTACAAAAAGATATACGTGCATACGGTATAAGCGTCTCAGGGTTTGAGCCGATAAAATGTGTTTTTAAATCGATTTCCTTTGTTAGATACAAGTTTATAAAAGAAATTTCATTACTTAATGTTCATGGAGCATCGTAATAAGCAATCCATGGATAGATTAGTGCAAAACATATGAACTTGTTCAGACGATGCTTGTGATGAACCTACACAGTATCCGAACACTCATCGTAAGTGTGAATGATCGGACGATGCTTGTCCTGGCTCATAGACCAGTACAATAAAGTGTGTTCGGGTGATGTTTGAGATTCTTACTTTGCCTTACAGACCAGCTTACCTTCCTTCTTCAACCCCCTCAAAGATTTTTCAATTGAGTGTCTTGTCTTGCAGGTGGACTACACAGCTGACCACCACAAGGGTTTCGTGGCCAAGGTCAGCTACGATGGGGTGGCGAAACATCCGGCGAAGTATGGGCCACCCATCACCTTCCACCAAAACGGTGGTGGAGGCTACCACTAAAACCTGAGGACTTCCATTGCAATACCATCAATACTAAATTACATGCGGTGAGGGCTATCAGTAAACTCCGGGAGTCTATCTCGGGTCGTTGACTACCTGTAAAAGTCGGGAATTACTAAAGATCCCCTATGTAATCAATAAACATGAACCTATACTAAGAAGCGCACTGAACCAAAAATTATGATAGCACTGTAACCTCTTGCAATCCTAGCGACAAAAAATATAAATACAAAGATTCATTTTTTATCCTTCGATCCTGACCTCTTTAACACCAAATTATATTAAGTGTAGATTTTGAGACACACTAACTTTTCAAAATTATCTTTCTCGTTTACTTATAAAGTCATAAAACCATTTCTGCACTTTGTTTCCCCCCAAAAAAATTACCAGAAATTAAGAACCTTTCATAGATTACAAGAAAATCTCATGACACTCTCTTGCTCCTTAATCCATTCTTCATCCTCCTCACCCCAATAACTCTGCATGTGTGAAGATACGACTTAGAGCAGACAGCTTTTACTGTGACAATATTTCACTCTAAGGACAGTTTTTCCCAAGCTCTCCATAGAGCGAAACGTTGTCACAATTAATGGTTGCTCTGCTACCTGTCTCTCTGCTTCCAACCATCCCTGATAAGGAACGTGCAATATACATACATACACACACACACACATTATATATATATATATATATATATATATATATATATATATATATATATATATATATTTTATATATATATAGAGAAGGACAGCACTTCGTAATCATTATTTCCCTTAAAATAAGAAGGGGAGTAAAAGAGTTAAACTACAATGGGAAGAAAAAGCAAGTAAGCCACAGATCCCACAGTTACAGGAAGCTGGAAAAAGTCTGTGGCAACACCATGACTGACTGCATGAATAGTGCGACGTTCGTCAGTCTTGTCTGGCTACATCCACATCAAAACAGCTTCTCATCTGCCGGCTGGACATTCCTTAATTTTAATTTTAGTTTTTGCCGGTACTATTTTTTTTCTATAATGTTGAGTCAGGAATGTGTTTGTGATCTCTTTATTCTTGTGTCATAATATCCAATTTTATCTTGAAATTAATGAAAATTTCAGCATAAGGCTCTTTTGAATCCAGGTGACATACGCTACTACTACTAATAATAATAAATAATAATACTACTAATAATAAAACACTAATAATAATCAAAATAAGTGCTAAACCCGGAAATAGCGTAAATCCAACAAGATTCAAGAAAATACAAAAGTTACAGATTAAGCTTTTATTGACTTAAAGTTTCGCTCTGTTAGAACTAATCAACCTTGACTCGAAAAACGAAAAAAAGAAAGATATACCGATTTTTTTTATTACGAAGTTAAGCATTAACTTCACAAAAGGACAAAAAAATAAAGTGCAAACTGCGAATTCGTTCCAATTAGTATTTTTGGTGTTGGTGGTAAGTGTGGGAGATGAAGCCGCTGCTGAGGCGAGAACGCACGCACACCTCTCCAGGATTTAGAGGGCTACTGGACGATGTTTGTGTGTTTACTGTGTTGTACTCGCCTAGCTGTACTCGCCTAGCTGTGCTCGCCTAGCTGTACTCGTCTAGCTGTGCTCGCCTAGCTGTGCTCACCAAGCCGTTCTCGTGTAATTGTTTTCGCTTAGTTGTATTCATTTAATTTTGTTTCAAGGGTTGAGTCACATCTCCTGGCTCCGCCTAACCCGTATGGACTGTCTTTGCTGTCTCCTGGGCTCCCGGGCCAAGTCACATCCACTCTTGAAGCTGTGTATGGTACCTTTACCACTGATGAGTTCCAAGAGTTTTTCTACTTCAGGAACCCGGCCATGGGCCAGGCTCGTCAGTCTAGTGTTTGCCTGGTCAACCAGGTTGTTGCTACTGTTGGCCCGCTGATGGTGACTACTTCCACCTCTTCATTAGTTACAAATCCACCAACTCACCACAGTAATAATAAACTAAGAATATAATAACTATATTTTCCAAAGCCTCTATGGCTTAACCGAGTGTTAAGCTGCTGCTCTGTCCCCTGCCTCCTCTAAGTTCCTGAAACTGAAGACTTATCTGGGTCTTAAATTTTTACCTGTGCTCCCTTGGTCTTCTTCCCCACCACACAAACTCTCTCTTCCTCTCTACCTGTGATATACGTAGGGAATGTGAGGTAATCATATTCGATACGAAAATGTGACTCCAATTCCTTGAATCAATAGCCTTTCAACGGCATCAGGGAAAGCACCTACAGAAATAAAAGCTGCTCACGTTAACACTGAAGGATGTAGTTTCCACAACAACGAAGTCCATCTTCAAACATAGCATTTAGCAGGATGTCTTTACGTGTAATAACAGTTGTGGTCTTGTGTGTACGCTTTCACTAGCTTCTGCAGATCGCAGGTACACAGGTGAATGCAACCATTACCTCTCCATCATGACAACAGTAACCATTAAGGTGTGAAAAGATGTGGTGTGTGTGTGCGTACTTATCAATTACAATTTACGTACCTATGTGCGCTCGCTTCCGTGGGTGCTTATGCACATCAGAAATCCTTTAAGCTACTCCTTAAAGTATCCTGACATGGTTATGACTATAAACACGTCCACAAAGGGTTCAAGGCTTTTCAACATCCTTCAAACACAAATCCAATTACCAATAAACAACTACTGCCTTTACGACAAAATTTGACAGGTTCTTTAGGCAGTTCCTGATCAGCCAGAATTTGATGATTTCGTGGAACAGCTTGAAGCAAGCACCAAAGTCAACAAGGACGCAAAGTCTGAAAGCGAGCCACAAGAGCGATAATTTCCTGAACTATCAACATGTGCAACTACTATACACTTTAGACTTCAGTTTCAGTCAATTAATCGAAGTATTATCACTAGAGGGAGAGACATCTATTGGTGTTTCCGCAATTAGTTCTGGCTTAAACACGAGTACATCTTTGTCCCTGACATTTTGACATTTAATTTACATAAAAATTAACGAAGAAATAAAGTAAAATACTTGAACTAATGGGATTAAATAGTGTTATAATCAGCTTGTAGCCCAAACTATCGAACTCTGAACGCAAACCTTTATGAGTCCCCTGACAGATTAATATGCATCAATACGGTCCCTTACGGGTGAATACGCATCAAAGAGTTCCCTCACAAATAATTATACATCAGCAAGTTCCTTACATGTGAACATGCATCAATGAGTACCCTCACAGGTGGATATACATCAAAGAATTACCTCATGTGTGAATACGCACTAACGAGTTCCCTATAGTGTTTTGTTGAGTCGTAAAAGTTTCAGTTTAACACAATTTTGATTTCTTTAATTCTGCACTATTTCATTAACACTGTTGCTATTTTTCGAAACATGTGACTTAAAAACATTTAATGTACTGGCTAGAATAAAGAACTTTTTATTTTAAGCCTTAATATAGTTGCCAGAATTTCAAGTGATAGCAGTATTTACTAACTCGCGAAATCGTAATGACACATTTGTAAACATTTCATGGAGCGAAGGGTTAGAACCCATGGAAGGCAGTCCAGCAGGGTACAGTGACAGAGAGCAGGGCAGTGTATCACTGCCTTGAGAGTATGTCTTGGTAGATGATAGAAACCAGCACCTTTACACCACTTTAAAACATGTTCTTTACACTAAGGGTTAAGCTCCTGTCGGAAATTCCTGGTCAGTCGGGCAGAGTTACTTACGTGCGACTACGATCAGCGAGCCACAACAACCTGAAGACCAGGTCATCAACCAGGAGGCCTGGTCTGGGACTGGGACTGGGGTGTTGGACTCAGGAACTGTCTAGAGGTAAACCACAGGTCAGGGAACACAGTATATATCCTGCTAGGTTGTAAATGGTAATTAAGACACAAATTCGGTAATACGACATTTGTTATATAGAAGGTAATGCCCCTTAAGTACGAAAAGTCGGGGACCTCTGACACTCATCGAGTTCTCAGAGGTCCTCGACTTTTCAACGCCCTTCCCTCGTGCATAAGGGAAATTACCAACAAATCTCTGCCTGTCTTCAAGAGGGATCTGACTCGTTCCTCAAATCAGTTCCTGACAAGTAAGACTGTGGTTCATACGCTGGACTGCGTGAAGCCAGCAGTAACAGCCTGGTTTATCAGGCCTTGATCCACCGGGAGGCTTGGTCTGGGACCGGGCCGCGTGAGCACTGCCTCCCCCCCCCACAGAAACATCCCTCAAGTATTCTTAAGGGGAGGCAGAAGGGCAGGGTGGTAGAGTAGGAGAGAAGACAGAGAGGGAGGGGAGGTAGAGAGGGAGGGGATTAAGATGTGAAGTATATAAACATAAGGTGGGGAAGGGAGACATCAGTTGCTTTTACCAACACGGAGACAACACTTCTCAAACCAGGGCGTCAACATGCTACCTAAGGTTAATGTGTGAAGCAACCACTATTGTGACGCTATTATTGTGAAACAACCACTATTGTGAAGCACCCACATCGTGAAGCACCCACATCGTGAAGCACCCACACCTAGATTCACCCACACAGTGACGCAATACAGCAGAGAATAATTTTTGTTCAGTGTTTAAGTATAAAAACGAGGTTAGTTCACCTTAAGAGATAAAGTCAGCTAATATAAAAGAAAATAAACCAAACTAGTTATATATTCAAAATATACAGTACATCTGGTGGCTGCGTAACATGCACGCTCAATCAACTATTATATATGACACTAACTATTATTAAAAAAAATTGTTATAAACATAACCATAATTTTTAAAGTGGTGGACAGGTAAACCAGCGGAAGGCCTCGGTCATATGAACAAAACCTCCAGCGACGGGTCATCATATGACTAAGACACGCCTCAGGAAACACTTAAGACTCTTTCCTGACAAATCTTACCTAACCTAATTTCGTAATTAAATGGTTTTTTTATATAATTACTAACACCGGTAATAAACTAATTATATTTACATTATAATTATAAATTTTATAGTATAACAAACAATTACTTTGATTAGTACTGCGATAAACAATTTCCTAAAAATGATCATAACCTATAATTTCACGTCTCTGTTACTATAATTTGTGCTAAAATAAATTTACACAATGAAACCCACGCAGGAGGCTAACATCTGATGCAAAACTCCCAAAATGCTATGGTAACTAGCTCAAGCAAACACCGTATTCCCTACCTCAATTATTCTCCCCTCCCCTTCCTCCTCACCATCCAAACCAAATGGTTTACCGTGTAAAAAAAATACATTTCCAAAAATGACTGACCAATACCTTCCTATTTTTGTGACTCACGAAATCGTAATAACACAACTGATAACAAATCAAAGAACAGGTGAGGGGAGGAACCCATGGTGGGAGGGAGAACCCATCGTGGGAGAACCCATGGTGGGGGAAACCAATGGTGGGCGAGTTCTAACGCTCACAGGCCAGTGTTCTAACCACTGGACCAGCTGGCTCTAATAGGAATCATGCAACTAGGAATATTCCTATATAGAAAGGTTAGAATGGGTCCCACAGTGACCACAAATGCAGGTTTTTACAGACGAACCCCACATATATCCTGTAAATATATCGTCTGCAGAAACCTGCATTTGTGGTCACAGTGCGGCCCCGGCTAACCTCTTTATGGTGCATAACAAAAATATACTTAGTTGGATGAATCCTATTAGAGCCAGGTGGTCCAGCTGTTAGGACTCGCCTGCCAAAGGTTCGAGCGTTAACAGTGTAATACTACACAAGTATTACACTGTTTACATTAACACGAGACCAACTCTGACTTCCTATTTTGGATAACGATTCTAGATCTAAGAATTAATTGATACCTCAACAAATCCCGTTCCTGCAGAGAATTCTAAAAAAATTACTTCATTTTAACAGGTTTCTTTCATTGTGAGAATGGTGGGCGTGGTTGTCGCGGTGGGCGTGACTGTAGCAGTGAGCGTGACAACCAAGCAGCCTTCTCGGGCTCTGTATCCCAGACACTCGTCTTCCTTGCCCCCTTCATCTGACAAACAGGTGTGTTTTCCTTTATTTCTGTACTGAGGTAGGTGTGTGTGTGTGTCTATGTGTGTCTGTGTGTGTGTGTGTTGTGTGTGTGTGTGTGTGTGTGTGTGTGTGTGTGTGTGTGTGTGTGTGTGTGTGTGTGTGTGAGAGAGAGAGGTGGGTATATGGAATATTCAGAACACAAACTGTACACTAAAAAACACACATCATAACAAAATTACAATAATTTTGATATTAAAATAAAAATATATAAAATATGAAACTAAATAACGTGATATATTAATAAATGAGTTTAACATTTCTTACTTAGTTCACATGTGATACAACGATCACTTCTAACACGGCTGAGTGGTCCTGAAGCAAGCACCACGTAAAGCGGCTTGTAACGGTCATAGGTACGCTAACAAAAGTCAGAGTTGCAACGCCCACAGTGTCACACAGGCCACGCCCACGAGCGTCACAAAAGTGACGTCCACGAGCGTCACGTGTGTGAGTCACGTTACAGGAGCTGAAGTGAAACGTTCGTTCACTTCCATCGAGTGAAATCACTGATTTTCAGTAACAACAATATACAGATTTTTTCCTCTATACATTTTTCTAAATATTTTCATAGCCATTGTGCATTTTTGTCAATTTATTTTTAGGTTGTAACGAATTTCGTTAAGTTATAAAGTTAATAACGTATTATATAAATTTATACGGCCCTTTCCAATTTATATAAATGGAAGTGATCCATTAAAAAAATTCTCCAAGATTGAAAATTCTAGGTACGTAGTACCTTGACTCACGAAATCGTAATGACACGATTGCAAACAAACCATACCACGGGTGGGGTTCGAACCCGCGGTCAGAGAGTCTCAAAACTCTAGACCGTCGCGTAAGCCACTAGGCCAGCTAGCTTCAATAAGATTTATCCAACTAGGTATATTTCTACACCATAGGAAGGTTAGCATAGGCACCACTGTGTCCACAAATGCAAGTTTTTACAGACGAATCTCCCGCTAGCATGGCCGTGACGAACTCTAGCTCAAGTCCCCTTAAAGCCGTGAGTCATGTGGACGGCTTTGAGGGGGACTTGAGCTAGAGTTCGTCACGGCCATGCTAGCGGAGATTCGTCTGTAAAACTTGCATTTGTGGACACAGTGGTGCCTATGCTAACCTTCCTATGGTGTAGAAATATACCTAGTTGGATGAATCTTATTGAAGCTAGCTGGCCTAGTGGCTTACGCGACGGTCTAGAGTTTTGAGACTCTCTGACCGCGGGTTCGAACCCCACCCGTGGTATGGTTTACGTAGTACCTTAGTCGAACTGTGAACTACCTGCATCAACAGTCTGGTCATCAACCAGGAGGCCGGGTCATAGTCACTATGGCGGTGAATCTGGAACCACTACAACGTCAAGACAAAAACCTGATCTGATTGTAACACAAATCACAGACTCTTGAAAACCTACTGACAATCCACAACTAAATTACATATACAAAGTAAACGACGTTCCGACTCTCCTGAACCGTTACAAGTCCTGACTTGTTTCAGGATGGGATAAAACGTCATGTTTTCACTACAGTGAAGAGTAAGTCATGGTACATGACATTCTTCAGTTACTAAGAACTTAGTAATAATGGTAGAATTATAAAAAATGTTAGGTAAATACACAGATGCAACTAATATGACATTTTCTGTGGCTCCTGGAGAGCGAAACGTTGCCACATTAGTTACATCTGTGTCCATTTACGTAACATAGTAATAATTGTAACTAGATGGATTTTATGTCAACAGGGTGGAGGCTACAGCTTCCAGTACGGTGTGAAGGATGACCAGGGTGGTGCACACTTCGGTCAGGACGAGACTTACGACGGGCACCTCATCAAGGGATCCTACTACATCTCTCTGCCCGATGGCAGAATGCAGACCGTAACCCAATTATTATTCTTGTTCTTAATCCTTTCTTCTTTGCGTGTTCAGTCCCTTTAATGGAGTTGGACCTCCCCTGTCTTGAATTGAGCTTGACTGCCTCCCATTCCCGCAGGCGCTGTGGGACCTACAAGGGTTTAGCACTCCCTCCCCTAGGAACAAAAATAATTTGCCTGTTTACTAACCGCTGGGATTTAACTATCATGCTTCCTTTACGAGTTCAAAACCAAAGAACCCAGGTTTGATTCCTGGACGGGTTAAAAACATGTGGGTAAGACTCCTGCGGCCCCTGTTCACTTAAGAGTAATAAGGTACCTGGAAACAGTCTGCTATTGTGGGTTGCATTCAAAGGAATTACGTCATTGGAAATAAGCCCTACTACTTGGTTTTATTGGGTTATTCAGGATTAATAATGCTAAAGATGTTTTACCAAAGAAGGGGATGTTATGAAGTTGCCTCATAATCCAATGAACTGGATTTACTTTTCCCTTCTTCAGATTAAACCTAATTACATCCCCATGCTCAGACTTCGTATGACTGATAAAAATAGGGAAAACAGACTTAAATCTTCTTCACACTCTTAACTTGTAATTATTTTGCAATGAAACACAAATTACTTAACACTTAACATTGATTTACTTGAGATTGCTATATTTGCCTGCTATATACGTATTGTTTAAATGTGCATGACCTGGAGCTATCATCCTTGTGCTCAATCATGCAACGTTTTCACAAAAATTTTAAGTTCTTACATTCCCTAAAAAGCAACTCCGAGTCTCCCTCCTTTTTTTGAACTCATTTCCTGACTGAATTCCTGCCATCGAAAGTATTCAGTCATATTATTAAATAAATGACGTTGCTTTCCCGAGTTGAATGGCAAAATTACAGTTTTTCTACTCCCGGAACCCGGCCATGGGCCAAATTACTAGTAAAATATTACGGATACTTGCAATACAGAATAATATTTAAACAACTGTCTTAAGACATTCCGTAATCATAAATAAATAAATAATATATATATATATATATATATATATATATATATATATATATATAAAAAAAAAAAATTTTTTTTTTTATATAACACCCACACACAAATGAGGTAAGAGAGTTTACGGCCCATAATATAAGCTATGTGACGAAGGTCAACGATCTAGCTAGAATTTAACATAAAATGAGAAATATTCATAAAAAGTATCGCAAAAATATTACTTTTGTATATGTTCTTGTAGGTGAAATACCAGGCAGACCACGTCATTGGTTACGTTGCTGACGTAGAGTTTGACGGGGAGGCCGTGCACCCCATCAACAGAGACGGAGACCCCTTCAAGTCCAGCTTCATCCTATCCCCAACCATCCTACCGGTCGTTTATTCAACCATTCCACCACACCAATCCTTCCCATCATCTGCAGATCAAAGTTCAGACCACCACGACTCCACCTTCGGACAGGACATCGGACCTCTCGATCCCCATCAACCTCAAGACCGGAGCTCAGACTACTAGTGACCCATCACCACTAGACCCTCCCACGGGTCAATATGACCCCATCACCTCCAGACCTTCTTGCAGAACATTAGCACCATCACTTCCTACAGACCACCAAGACCATCGTCTTCAGACCTGACTATCACTTCCTACAGACCACCAAGACCATCGTCTCCAGACCTGACTATCACTTCCTACAGACCACCAAGACCATCGTCTCCAGACCTGACTATCACTTACTACAGACCACCAAGACCATCGTCTCCAGACCTGACTATCACTTCCTATAGACCACCAAGACCATCACTTCCAGACCTTCTGACTATAACGTCCTACAGACCACCAAGACCATCACTTCCAGACTTGCCTTTGCAAGAGGCAGACATTGTTTAAAGAGAATCTGCTTACGACTTTTGGAACCATTATCACAAAATGTTTGGAAAATGTACAAGTGTGTGTGGCTCTGTATATCTTGTGTTTGGCTGTCTATATCACCTGTGAGGCTATATATCTATAAACCATTGTGTAAAAAGCCAGTGGTGATATAGTTAAATATATATGAACTGAAACTGAACTAAAAATTAAATTAAAGGGGATTCGCCCTTGACATCACTGAAGTGCCTGATCTTAGCTTTGGTAATAAATGCAGTTATAATAGCTACAATATCTGCATTTGTCATAGTAGTAATAGTCGCAGTAGTAGTACTTCAATATTGAAAGCAATGTTAGTAGAGTTTTTAGTAATGTTTTACTCAGTGGATACTAAAACATCTCATTTTAGAGTTATTTTGACACTTTCTAGTCATCGTAGCAGTAGTTAGTAGTATTTGTCGTACCCATAAGTCGTCGTCGTCGTGTATTCGCAGCAAAGGTACCGAAGAAGCAATGCAACAGCGGGCAATAAAGCAGTTTCAAGATGTGTTGTTTTATTGAAGTTGGCGTCTTTGTGGTTCCAACTCATCCTATACTGTACGAGAATAGCGTGTTGTTATTAACGGTATAGAATGTCAGGCGTAATTTCGCTGCCAGGTGTTTAACGCCCGTTTATGTAATTACTTACTAACATTTTCTTTCGCTTTAATCAAAATCAACGTCACACGTCTGACTTAACCACAACATTACATAATTCCTACCAATAAGTCAAACTCTAATAACATATCAGAAACTATTAGTTTCAATAACATTTCAATGTTATCGACATTTATAATTGTATCCTATTGAAATAAGTATTAATAAAGAGAAAAACAGCCATAAATGAGAGATTCCCTAGCCATGATCTTCAAGAACACTGCCTTCATGCTGGTGAAGACCTGATGGCAAGAACTGCAGCTATCCTTTCCTTCCTCGAATTAATCCCAATTACTCCTCACCCATTCCATTCCCCAGGCAATTATGATAATTACTGGTGTACCCGATCAACCGGACTGTGGTTCGTACGTTGAACTACTTGAGGCCAGCAGTAACAGTCTGGTTGATCAGGCCCTGATCCACCGGTAGGCCTGGTTAACGACAAGGCTGCGGGGGCGTTGACCCCCCGGAACACCCTCCAGGTAGACTCCGGGTAGAACTATTCCATGAATAATAATAAAAATAATAATAATCTATAAGAAAATGTTTACCTGGAGACGCTTCCGGAAGTCATCGCCCCGGCGGCCCGGTCCCAAACCAGGCCTCATGATTGCTGACCAAAGCAAGCAAGCTGTTAGTGATATCTACCCGCAGTTCAACGAATACACCACAGCCCGTCTGATCACGAACTGTTTTGAGGAATTGGACGAGTTCTCTCTTGAAGACAGCTAAAGGTTTGCTGGTGATCTCCCTAATGCATGAATGGAAAGTGAAGAGTCGTGGTCCCTTAACACTAAAGTTCTCTCTCAGTGTACTCATCGCTCCCCTGTTTTTTATTGGAGAAATCTTGTACTGTCTGTCAAGCCTCTTGTGTTCAAAAGTAGTAATTTCGGGTGGAGATTTGGGATCAATCCCTCCAGTATTTTCCAGGTGTTGATTATGATGCATCTTTCATAGTGTGTAGTAATTTGATAGTATGTATATAGTAATATGATAGTATGTATATAGTAATATGATAGTATGTAATATAATGGTATGTAGAAATATAATGGTAGTGTAATACTATAATGATGAGTGTGTAGCAAGAGATACAATGGTATTTGTACACTAATAGCAAGATGCAATGGTATTTGCACACTTGTAGCACGATACAATTTTATTAGCACACTAGTAGCAAGGTACAATGGTATTACCACACTTGTAACAAAGTGCAATGGTATTAGCACACTAGAAGGAAGGTACACTGGTATATGCACACTAGTAGGAAGGTATAATGGACGTAAGTCATAGTGTTTGACTTTAGTTTTATTAAGTTCAGTTTTACATACTATATAAAACTATTAGCAGTTCAAAATTATGTACGAGAACTAAAACATTTGTACTTATGATATAACCGTGGCTTGGTGGCTAAAGCTGTCGCTTCACACGGCGAGTGTCCGGGTTCGATTCCCGGCGAGGGTGGAAACATTAGGCGTGTTTCCTTACACCGGTTGTCTATGTTCCCCATCAGTAAAATGGGTACCTGGATGTTAGTTGACTGGTGTGGGTCGCATCCTGGGACAAAACTGACCTAATTTGCCCGAAATGCTCAGCAAAACAAGCATCTTTCTATATAGCAGTATGTCATTGATGTCAGGTAGGCTTGTATATGTACTTGTAGAAATAAAGATATTATTATTATAACCTCGGTACAGTTACATCCCGGGGCTCGTAAAACTTGAAAGTTTTAGTTCACCCTACCAGGTTAAGTTTTCTCTGGTAGATATTCTCATACGTTCTCAATTTCATAGAAAACGTTCTGTAAAGATTTTGGGATAAAAACAAGTAATATACGTTTTACTGACTCCGGTTCCTGAAGAACACACAACCCTCCTAACATAAACCTCTACAACATTAAGAATATTATGTACTTATACAAGTATTTTATTATTATTTGTGTTACGACTGCCCGTTTTCTGTGATATGTGAGAGAGGACGTACCATGGATGCGGCAGAATCCCATAAGAAGCGTGAAATTACGTATATATTCTAGCTACGGAGCAGAAAATAAGCGCGAGCGTGAGGACACTCAGGAGCGCCCTAGAAAATTAGATAGGCAGGACGGCGGGCAGATATGACCCAGAATGTGGGCAGGTATCATCCAGGGAATGAGATGGTATTATCCAAGAAATGAGCATGATTGGTTCCTGAAAATAGGAAAGTAATGCCAAGGATGTGACTAAGTATGGACAAGAGCGCGAAGTACTGTCCAAGAAAGTGCCGAGGCAGCAGCCCAGAGAGTAAACATGTTTTGGTCTAAGAAATACGCAGATTTTGCATCATGAAATGAGCAAATATATTACTACTACTGAACATCCATGTACCGGGAGGCCTGATCTGGGACAGGAACGTAGAGGCGGGGGACTGAGCATGGGAAGCTAAATGGTCTGATATAAGGACTGGGGGGTTGCTTCAATACACAGGATCAAGAGTTCTTCACCAGTACTAAGGAACCTTCAATGAATAGGTGAGCATATATATTTCAGGGACTGGACAGGTATGATGCAGGGAGCAGATACCTCCAAGGAGAAGGGAAAGAAGGTATGGCACAGAAAGTGAACATGAGGAAGATGACGTTGGTTTTTTACAAAGTGTAACTCTGCTGAAGGTGAGCAGTCCAGGATAAACCACGGAAGACAGACCTCCGTCGACAAACTCCTACTTTACATTCAATATATCTTTGAAGGATTTCTCGAGTTTTCTTATACCCGCAGCCCAGCCCCGGGTCGGCTTGTCTGGAGTGAACAGGGGAAACAGAAAGATACTGGAGGGATTGATCCCAAACCTGTACACCGAAATTACTATTACGAATACAAGAGGCTTGGCAGGCAGTGCAGGATACCTCCAATGAAAAGCAGGAAAACGATGACTACACTGAGAAAACGCAGTAAGTGTTAAGGAACCACGACTCTTCAACGCCCTCCCTTCATGCCTAAGGGGGATTACCGACACCCCCCTAGCTGCCTTCAAGACGAGACTCAACAGTTTCCTCAAAACAGTTCCTGATCAGACGGTTTGTGTTTCATACGTTGGACTGCGGAAGGGTAGGCACTAACAGCTTGCTTGGTCAGACCAGCAACCAAGAGTCCTAGTCTAGGCTCGGTCCGTAGGGCCGGTGACCGTAGGAAGCGTCTTAGCTTTGCCGGGGAATTGAACCCAGGTGATTCTGGTTGTGTACCGAACTATTAAACTAAACTAACCATACCACGGGCGGGGATACAACCCGCGATTAGAGAGTCACAAAACTCCAGACCAACGCGCTAGCCACTGGGCCAGCTGGCTACAAGATTCGTCCAACTAGGTATATTTATACACCATAGGAATTTTAGCATACGCACCACTGTGACCACAAATGCACGTTTTTACAAACGAATCTCCCGCCAGCGTGGTCATGACTAGCTCAAGCTCAAGTCCCCTCAAACTAAACTAGTTTTAGCTCCCTCAGTGTACGGATGACTTCGCTAAATGACAGCATAAGCTTTAATTAAACTATTTTGTTTTCGTCTGGATATTTCCTGCTTCTATTTTTGTCTTTTTTTGTGTACCTTCGCTTTCTTCTTTTACGTCTTGCTATTTGTCGTACGCTTCTTACCCTTCCTTATTTTTCTTCAGCTTGTTTTCAGTGAGAGTCTGTGGCCCCAGAATTATAACTCTCACCAGGCAAAGCAAAACAGCTTCTTTAAAAACATCTTTCTAAGAAAAAACAATTGCTTTTGTAAATTATCATATTCCGCGGTGAAAGTGCAAATTTCCTTATGTCAAGCAGCTGGAAAAGAAAAGCTTGCAACGCTATTGCGTAAGACACATGACAGCTGGCTTTAAACACGACAGGTGGCCACGCAAGACACAGTCCTCTTGGCCAACACATGGGAAGAGATATCCCTTTAATTTTACACGTAACTATAAAAAAAAAAATCAAACGTTTGGCTATACTATAATTCGACAGATAAAAAAAACTGGAACAGACGCCTTTAATTAGTAAACTAATAATAAACTGTTTTAAACGAATATTTTATGAACTTTAAGGCAAGACTCCACTAAGCCTTAATTCAAATTCATCTTCAGATTCTCATATAAAGTTCAAAACACAATTTTTTCCTCCCGAAAGTCACGGGATAAAAATATATTCATTAAACTTTCCGAAATGAAGAACACACAAATACAAGAATTTCTTTTACTGGGCCGCACCAAAAAAAAAAAAAAAAAAAAAAAGTTACGCGAAGTAATTCAAACATATGTTGAGATTTACAAAGGAAGAATATTCAGAAGACTAATTCAGGCACTTTCTAAACGCTGCTTCTAAACAAAACCTTTATAATCCAATATATTTATCTTTGTCGCAGCCACAAGGGTATTACTGCCAGTACAGTACGTCATGTACACAAATAAAGATGTTTACACTTCTTGGTATCTTTTTAAATACTTGTCAGTTAGGACTCAAGAAAAAGGATTACGGCAATAGGTTCATTAGCCTTATTTTCAGTAGGTTTATGGATCCTTTATACAGAGATTAAAAAAATCCAACTGAGAGCAACCCATTCTCGCTAATGTATCTGCTCTACCTACCATCAAACCTTCACAAAATATTTGTTATGAGCCTCGTTGTCACTCTGTTCATACTATATTCAACTATACCTTCTAAAAAAAGTAATTATCACATTATGTAACAAACGAGATGGGTATATTCCAGGCATGAAACACTACACAAAGTGCAGCTATTAATCCTTCAAGATTAATTCATTATAATTATATGCTCTCTGGGTAACAACCCATACCCCCTAACTATGTAACTTCACATACGGTTTACACCGCATTTCTAAGTTACGTTAGATTACGTTAGGTTAGAAAACTATAAGTATAAGAAAAAGGCGATAAGTCTACCGTTGGAACAGAAAACGGGAACCCACAGAACACAGCTACAATAAAACTCATATTTCAACTCTTGCAGGCGCCGTCAACAGCCACCCACTTGACTGTTTATACAACAGTGCCATGATGTCTATGGTCAAGAGGTCGGACTGCTGGCCAGATATCACATGACCAAAAAATAGCCTGCACCATCAAATAATTAAGACCTGCTGTATAACCCCTGTGGTTTAGCGCTTCTATTTGATTATAATAATAATGCATTATACATTTTTCCTGGCGAACATATCTACCTACCTCAATCTGACCTTCATTTTCGATCTTTCCATAGTTCAAAGACTACAGCGTCCCAGTTCATTAAAACACAAGTTATGGACCTGTTAAGAATCCACCTTCTCACAGATTACCCACAAAAACCAGAGAGTGATTCACTCATTCCCATGACATGATCAGATTATCACCGTTAAACTGTATCATATATTCCTGTACAGTAGGAGGAAGCATATTTTCCTGTTGTACGGTATCTATTACTGTAGAGTATCCTTACTATAAATTAATGGTATACAAAACCCACAAGTAGATAAATAAGACGTGCATTATTGAGGTATCTATTGTGGAGACGTTTCGCCAGACAGTGGTTTTATTGACACAAAGATAATACCGAAGTACTGAAGATAGTTTCAGAGTTTAAAGGCAAGTCGTCGAAGAAAACAAAACACAGATGACACAACGTACGTTCGTACGTTGGACTACGTGCGGCCAGCAGTAACAGCCTCGTTGATCAGGCCCTGATCCCACCAGGAGGCCTTGTCATGGACCGGGCCGCGGGGGCGTTGACCCCCGGAATACCCTCCAGGTAGACAATGGAGAGACCGTCTCTAAATCTCGTGACACTTTCTTCCAAATTACCTTCCCACACCTCTTGCTTAATAAAGGTCTCTCTCCCTCGCTATTTTGGACGCTCTAGGCACCAAATTGACAAGAAAATTTGATGTACGCTAAATTACGCAATCTAGGAAGTTGTCAAACCTAATTGCATAATGAAGCTATGATGGTGTTAATTATATTTACCTCGCTGATTCATTTAAATATCCATTCTCTCAGTGGGACATGCGCTATTCCGCTATGCAATGTTTGTGGTCGTAGTCGCAATAAAACAAAACCCTATGTCAACCGGAAAGAATTAGAGAATAGAGGAAGAGGTAGGAAGTGGAAAGCGGAGACGGGGGCAGGATAGGAAAACGGGAGGGAGAGTAATACAAGGGAATGGAAGATAGTAAAGAGGGTGGGAACCTGTGTAAATACAGAACAAATGGAGCCGAATCAAGGAAAGAAGTCTTCAAGGAAAAAATAATCCCGCAAGTGCCTTTATAATACAAATTCAAAATGTTTTGTCCCAAAAATGCATATGCACTCATTCAATCAAGTTCTCAAACTATAAAACTATAATATAAAACCCAATCACACTAAAAATCACACAAGGGAAAAATGCAGTACTATTACACAAAGTTAAGTACATGAATCAACTTAAATGCACATTAAATAGTGAAGATCAGAAAGATTTCCTGGAGGTCCTTAAAGGTACCCTGGTGCAGGTACCCTGGTGCAGGTACTCTGGTGCAGGTACTCTGGTGCAGGTACTCTGGTGCAGGTACTCTGGTGCAGGTACCCTGGTGCAGGTACCCTGGTGCAGGTACTCTGGTGGAGTAAAAGTCACTGAAGTATTTATTAGTTTTTTTTTTTATAAATGTTAGGATTCCGTTTACAATTCTATTGAAAAACAGAAAAAAGAAAAGTTTTTGAGAAAAGATGTATCAAGTTCGCAGCAAGTGACACAAGGGCAGATGACCTGCAGGCAGATGGTTATAGGCGAAGTGTACGAGTGAGACCCTTAATCTAGAAGAGGTAGCGGGTTGGGAGGGAAAAAGAGTAGCAACAGGGAGAAAGGAGAGGAAACGGAGAGTTGGGAGAGAAAGGGTAGGAGAGGGAGGGAATGGGGGACAAGGAAGTGTATATATATATATCATGGCACACAAGCTTAGCCTTTCATTGTGACTACACATCCCACGCTATGAAAGGTGTCGCTAGCCTGGTGAGCCTCTCCAAATTTCAACATTTTACAACGCAACATAAACATTAATAATTATGCAGGTACTTAATTTTGAATATGAATGCAGATGGATATACGTACACACGGCTGACTATACATTAATTATGCATGTAGATGACGTGAATAAATTAAGTTCACAAGTGAAGTGGACCATACATGGTATGCGTAGTTAACGGTGAGTTAACTCTGCCACTTATATGATTTATTAAAAGCACAATACCGTGACGAACAATACACAAATAACACCCACATAAGAGAAAGCTTATGACGACGTTTCGGTCCGAAATGGACCATTTGACCAGTTTGTGAGACTAGTCAATGGTTCAAGTCCAAGCTGCTTTCTCCTATATGTGGGTTATATGCATATTACGTCTGCATTCTTATTAGTTACAAAGGGAATTGCTGCCTTAATCACTCGACATCGATCGCCTCTAATCTCATTAAAACTCATCATCATATCCTCCCTATCATCAGATTACTAACCTCCGCTATGAATGAAAAATTCCATCTGTCCATACCTTGCAATTTCCACATTTTAACAATTTTTACTGGCATTAATATATCATTAATCCTGATAAGACTAGGGAAAATAATTTTTTTGGTATATTTCTGTTATGATCAATATCATTATGTATGGATTTAATTATTTTTTGAAGATTATTATGTTATTTTTAAATTATTATTTTACGAATACATCCAACTGAGACAATGTTACGATGGTGAGGCTGTGTATTGCATTAACAATAGACATGATGGAGGCTGACTCAATACATGGAATCAAAAGTACATGGAGATAATAAGCCCAAAGAATGAGAGGAAGTCGTTCCAGACGATCTGGAATTCAACACCTTCACAAAACCAGGAAGTGAGAAGAACTCTTGTTCAAGGATGACATCAGTGTTATCATAACTGCAAGGAAAAATAATAGGCAGGACTAATGGAACAGTTAAACCAAGAGATACTTCGGTGTAAACGGATCAGAGAAGTAAACATTTCTACAAGCACAGTCCAGAACACTGGCACAACATACTATTGCATTATGATGACTCAAAGTGACGTGCTGCACATTAACAGCCCATTTTAAAGCTGGTGAAATTGCAGATCTGGAGAATGTGCGGGAACCTTCATTTCTCGTATAAATTCAAACTAAGTAAATTACTAGGAATCCTTGAAGTCCTTCTTAATTGTACTTATATGAGCGTAGGCGAGAAAGATACATCATAATTTACTCCTGGAAAATTCTTGAGAGACTACACATCGAATTCACTCATTACGAAAAAGGCTCGGCAGACAGTGTAAAATATCCTTAGTGAAAAGCAGGAATGCATAAAGTATTCAGCTTTGTTCTTCACGTTATCTAAAACCCGTGTCTCCCTGAAGTCTATTACCGTGTTGTGCACATGCCCTCTCACAGCTCAAAACTGTAGTGTTACTTAAAACTTTTCCAGAAATGAACCGAAAAATCATCCACGCCACAGAAAACGCAGACTGAATGTTGCATTTTTTTAAAGGTCAACTCAATAGCCTTTTCTACTAGCAGGGTTGGCACACGTTATCAGCTGGATAGTGTTCCCCAGAGCTGCTACCAGCCTTGAGACTTGTTAAGAGGAATCCTTGGTTATTAATCAAGGGTGGAAGAGAGGAAAAACGGGGCGAGGGGAGAAGGGAAGGACAGCAACAGTGTGAATGAATAGAGGGAGGGAAGGGACAAAAGAGGGATGGATGGAGTGAGAGGAAAGAGTGATTTAGCAAGGACGAAAAATATTTGAGGAAAATGGAAGGAGGGAATAAAAGGAAGTGCGGGTTGAAAAGAGGGGGCGGGTGGGTGTAGAAGAGGCGGTACTGGACAACAAAGTTTCAGTTAAGAAAAGCAAAGAGAAAGATCATTACTAATTACCCTGAACTCATGCTTCCTGTCACAGAGGTATTCCTTTCCCCAGGCAGTGGTGGCCGCCGCGGTGGTGCTCGTCTCTCCCAACACACAACTTAACGCAGAAGAGTTCGTCCCGGTGGTTCTACCACCTGTGTACAACGCCGGCAAACCCCCACCCACACCCGTCTACCACGCACCTTACCGTCCGCCTACACCTGTCTACAACCCACCTTACCGTCCACCCACAACCACCAAAAAATTAATCCCACAAACTCCATCAACATCACCCACCCATCATCTCAATACACAACCCATGACCCACATTCTCGCGACGCCCCCAAACCTTACACCCATTTTTCCCTTCACGTTGGAACCCACCTTCGGTTCCACCCCGACATCCTTCCATCGGCATCCTGCAATCAAAGCCCCACACACCTTCTCAAACCCTACGAGGATTAAAACCACTGTCAAGCCTCCTGTTGGCTACAAACGTCAGGGGGTCCACAAGACTTCAACGACACACAATCCTCCAGTGGGTTACTCACTCACAATATCTCTCACAATTCCAGAAACCCAGGATGCTGAAGTGTTGGACGTGTACAACAACGAGGTACGGAACAATGACTGGTCCATGAAGGTTCGCAGACAGACGTCTAGTTACACGCAGCCTCGCACTGCACTCTCATGAATGGGATCAATGTTATTAGCCGATTCATATTTAAGAACAAAAAGGCACAATACCGTGACTGGAACAATACACAAATAACCCGCACAGAGAGAAAAGCTTATGACAACGTTTCGGTCCGACTTGGACCATTTACAGCGTCATCATAACCTCTATACGATGTGTGGGTTATTTGTGTGTGCCGATTCATATTCATTCCTACATGCTAATTTCCACGTTACTGTTGTAGCAGAAGTACCTGAAATGTGTGTATTGTTTTATCTGATTAAACAAAACAAGAATTGCACTGAAATTACATTTTTCCCTTAAAATACCCTTTTCGCTGTGAAACAATAGTAAATACATTAAAATCCTCAACTAACTCAACTAAACTGTGACATTCATAATATGAATTTGGTTACACTAATATCAACTATAAACTATTGTCCATAATACACTAAAAAAAAAACGAGACTGATACGAACAGAAAATGGAAAACCATAAGAAAATATTGAGAAACATTCCGACCACCGCTTAAATGAGGCATATTTATTAGCGCCTTCAAGTGGATTTGATTATCGATAATAAACCAGCAGCCACTTACTGAGAAGCAAGAACATAAGAAAGCCAGATACACATACACAAGCAAGGCAGAAAATAAACAATGCAGTAATAAAAACCATGAAATTTAATAGTAAATTATAATAGAAAGTTTTGACAAGTAAATAAAATACATTTCGCAGTAAGGAACTAATTAAGGTTATATGAAGCAACTGTGCAAGGCAGGAGGGTAGCTTCAAGCATCAAGGAAAGGAACGACACAAGGGAAGGAACGACACAAGGGAAGGAACGACACAAGGGAAGGAACGACACAAGCAGGAAAAAAAGAACACGACCGCCGCAACGCGACCTGTTTCCCCTCGACCGTCTCTACCAAGTAATGCAGCAGAGTAACCATGGCAACGAATCATTATCCTCCCTGGGGACTGGTACATGAGGATCCCCACACACACACGCAGCCCTGGCAACACTAACATGTCCCCTCTCCTCTATCCATTCAGCCCCCATTTCCCTGTGTTCCCTCTCATTCTTCCCTTCCTGCCATTTCTCTCTACTTCCTTTCTCCTTTTAAATCATTGTAATCTTTCGAAATAATCTCTCCCTTTCCCTCCACCTCCCTTTTCCCTCATGCTCCCCCTCCTTTACCTTCAATTCAACCTACTCACCGAACTATGCCATGAATGTTATAAACTATGAATGTTATAGGCTCTATAAACTATGAATGTTATATGCTCATAAAAACTGTACACACCTCGAGACCTGTGACATAACTGTGACCGTTTTCAGAATTATTCTACTTTCGTGGCCCTACCTGAGGCCTAACTTCCCCGAAGACCGCTTGATCAACTCACCTTTTGCTGCCCTCTGCCAGTAAAAATCATTGCCAATGTTTTTTTAAACGACTTAATGCAGCTCATGGAAAAATATGTACCAGCAGAAGTAACATTCAAGATAAAAAAAAATATTAGAAATATGGAGGCAAAAAAATAATTCCTGATGTTATATATAAAAGCTACGGTGGTGTGTTTCCGTGACACAGCAGTTCTCATTCCTGGTACAGTGTGCTACAAAGGAAAATGACAAATAACAAACATGAAGAATGTCCAAGAACAACTGGGGAAGCAGCCGCTATTATAAGGGAACATATAAGGTCACTGGTGAATGACACTGAAGAATATCAACCACCAAGATCACTGGTGTCTGACACTTGAGTACCCACCACTACCATCACCACCAGCAGTCTGAATGATGTAAGTGATCTCTAATCTTTCGAATTATTTTTGACAGATATCGTAAAAGACAAAAAAGAATAGAGATATAAAGCAACTGGAAATAAAGTGTGATCTCATAGCTTACATAGCTTCTGCCATCAGGCCTCATCTTTCTTATCCCAGAGTCCTATTGGTCTCGGCTGGATGCCCAGCCGAGAGCCCCGATCACTAGGAACCAACAATACTCACAACCCAGCAATCCGCCCTGACAGGATCACAATCTATCCTTGGAAGAATGACAAGCTCTTAGCATGGGCCAATACCTGCGTGTCGACGCTGGCTGACACCTACATTCATCACAGTGTCGGGCGACAAGGAGGAGCTGCTGATCACAGGGAGGAGTACAAGATCGGCAAGTACAGGAACATAAGCCAACAGTATCAATTTGTCCCTGTGGGATCAGAGACCTTGGGAGCATGAGGAAGAAACGCCACACGCTTCCTTAAAGAACTGGGTTCCAGACTCATCGACACCATCGGGGACCCGAGGGCAGCCACTTTCATGTTCCAGAGCCTCAGTGTGGCCATCCAGAGGGAAAATGCTTGCTGCATACTGGGCTCGCGTCCGGCTTCGGAGGAGCTGGAGGAGATTCATAATCTTTGATATAATGTACCAATGTATTCATGTTTGTATTTTTTGTCAGTGTATTCTATTTATAAATAAAGTTCACAGACTATAGGGGGTGGTAGAAGAAAATATTTAAAGAGCTCCGGGGAGAACCTTTGAGTTTTCCCTGAAGTACATTTTTCTTTTCTGAGGATGAGGGTCCCCAGTACAGTTCTAGAGGTGGTACCTCCCTACACATACACACCTAAGCTGATGTTGAATATTTTGTCTAAGTTGGCAGCAGTTCGGGAGTCGTTTCTAAATCTAATAGCATGCACATGCAGGAAGGGTCGCGATGGACGATTCAGCTGCAAAAACGCTGGCTGAAAATGCTCAAGTATATGCAGTCACTGTCAAGGAATAGCATTTATTAATGGTGTTTCCTGAAATATTAATTTTCAAGACTGTGCTGATCATAACAAACGACGATGTCTTAATTTCTGTTATTGACAGTGGAGACAATGATGCTAATGAAACCCATTATAGTTATAATGAGAAGGATTATAATGTAAACATTACGTAAACATGGTCAACAGTTGGGCAGATCTAAACGGAACGCTTCGCTATTATAATGAATGTAGATGATCTGGAAAATGAATATTCTTTTAATGCTGAACCTAATGGTCACTAAGTCACTAAATTTTTACTCAAGTTTCATATGCAAACTCCAGTACTGAACAAGCCGAAAAAAAAACTCAATTTTTTTAAACAGGCTTACAGTATATACCACATAAAAAAATGTTCCATGTAAGCTATTTCACGTGTGGTGTGGAAAATTGTGCCAGAAAAAAAAATGGAGACTTTTGAGCTCTTTCGTACTCTCATCTTTTCACAATCAACAGTTAATGAATAAAACACCATAAAACGCAAACGGCTACCATTTTTCAAGATGACGGCGAAAGCTCACCTGGCATCAGTCAGATGTCTGGTATATTGTTTACGAATGCAGTCCCAATAATCATACCAAATTTCATTTTATTACACACTGATTAAAAATCTTCATTTCCCAGGACTAATATCATCTTTCCAATACTTGTGTGTATGATCAGTCATCCAGAGAGACGAGAGGACGTTGGATTTAGACACCGGTTTGACATATAAATTTATTCGGCACTCTGGACAATAAAAATGTGGAAATATTAGACACAAATGAAACAACTGGGTCTCTATATAATATAAATGTTTCGTCAGCCAGTGGCTTTATCAATACAATACAGGGACAAAAGCAGAAGACGGAAGACGTTGAAGATGAGGCAATCATTCCCTCAGCCTAGGAGCAGGTGTTTATAACCGTAGTCTTGATGAATCTGAAGCACAAGAGTTATGTTAATGTGTGTCGGTATAATCGCCCGGCCTGGGCCTTTTCCAAGAGGTGGCCCGGCCTTGGCTCCCTGTTGAGGGAGTGTCTAAGACCAATGTCTGCCATGGAAGGAGGTACAAGTACCTCCTCGTCTTCTGAGACCAGCTGTCCCCATGCCTACCTCCATTCCCCGCCCCCACGGAGCTCGGAGGAAGAAGCTAAGCACCTTGGGCTGCCACAAACCCCGCCCACACTAAGCTCGAAGGGTGTGGCAGCTGCATAGCAGCAGACGATGTCAGGAGGCGCAAAGGCAGCACTACAGGATCCTTTTGGAGTCACATCCCAGCTTTGGGCATTAAGCCCGAGCGCTGGGGAACTCAAGAATGCCTCTTGCTGTGTGTGTAGCTTCTGCTACTAATACACTTATCCGTTACACTCTCCTGAAGCACATAGAGAAAGATGGCTTATATACTGGAGTCGGATGAGGCGAAGCATATGAAGGAATCGTCACTAGTATGTGGGACACCCCAGTGGAAGTAGGTCATGCCCAAAAGTTTGGCCAGTGGTAGTAAGTAGTTGTGGAGATGTCCTCTGCATTAAGATTCCATATTGTTGCGTTGTCTGACAAGTATCATAACATCAATGGTATATAACAACGAAAAGTTGAAGTATTAGACAAGCTGAATTATCAGACGTTTCGCTTTATCAATACATTAACAGGGACAAAAACAGAAAACCTGTATTGTACTGATAAAGCCACTGGTTGGTAAACGTTTACATAATAAAGTCACCTAGTTATTGCACGTGTCTAATACTTTAACTTGTCGCTATCATATACCATTGATATTATAATAAAAATATAAATGCATCAATATACACTAACAATCGCAAAGCAAAACTACATCACAAAAATTTAAAAACAAACACACACACTAAATTAAAATAACCTATATCAAGAAAAAACATAAAATACATTAATTGTTAACGTCAAAAGCTGCCTTTAAATTCCCCGAGGATCCGGGAACTACCTGGAAGAAGGAAATGCTCACTGAAGTGACTAGAGCAGTGTTGAGATTAAACCTTTAAAAACGGACGTATAAACAGCTATAAAAAAATTATATAAAATCCATATTAATCATATCAACTCCATCTAATAAATGCATCCACTGCCTGTTGAAGTCTCCCAGTACAGGCTGACAGAATACACAAATAACCAGCACATAGAGAGGAGCTTACGACGACGTTTCGGTCCGACTTGGACCATTTACAAAGCGAAGGAGCCAGTATATATTGGCTCCTCTCACTCTTGTGTTAGTGTGACACTGTAAATGGTCCAAGTCGGACCGAAACATCTTAAGCCTCTCTCTCCTATGTGAGGGTTGTGTTATTATTATTATTCCAGTCAAGGTACTGTGTCTTTTTGTTCTTTAGGTTGACAGAATTATTTATTTCGTGTATGTAACCCATCCTGTGTGATGGAATAACTCACTTGGAATTACGATAGCAGCCTACTACACGGCACACCTGTGACCAGTTCTGAGGGTTCTTCTACCCTCGCAGTCTGGCCTGAGAGGCTAGCCTTCCTTGTCACCACCTGGTCAACCAGGCTGCTGCTGCTTGCGACCCGCAGGCCAACATCTCCATCACAACCTGGCTTATCAGGTATTTTCAGGAGTGCTTGCTCAAGTTTCCCCTTTGAAAACTTATAACAAGGAAACACATGTTACTTACCCGTCGAAGCTAACCTCACCGTCGTCTTCTCACTACACTTACCTACCGGGAAAAACAAATATTAGACATAATATTAAACACATTAGGTATTAAAACACAAATAGTGTAAAAAAAAAGATACATTAAGAAGTTATATAAATTGATTTATTGTGAGTTCATCATGACTCTGGTCATTGTCTTGTCTGCCAACATTATACATTTATAAGCAGCGTCATTTATCATGCACCGGTAAGGAAATAAATGTTTTACACTATTTACAACACTCGTTGTGTCATTACACCTTACATTCTTACACTTCTTTTAGCATGTTAATTTCTGATTTAGAAATTCAGGTGGGGAAAGTTTGGATTTATTTGTTTCATGGTCACTGCTGCAGCAGCTGCTGCTTGACCTTTGGAAGGCAGCAGTGAGAGTCACTTGCGAACATATTTCAACACATAAAGCACACACACAAACTTACATATAAGGAGTTATACAAGATTAGTAAGATGTGTCAACCTGGTGATGGGTTCAGGGTAGATCATCTACCACACATCAACCTGGTGATGGCTTCAGGGTAGATCATCTACCACACATCAAACTGTTGATGGCTTCAGGGTAGATCATCTACCACACATCAACCTGGTGATGGTTCATGGTAGATCATCTACCACACATCAATCTGGTGATGGCTTCAGGGTAGATCATCTACCACACATCAATCTGGTGATGGCTTCAGGGTAGATCATCTACCACACATCAACCTGGTGATGGCTTCAGGGTAGATCATCTACCACACATCAACCTGGTGATGGTTCAGGGTAGATCATCTACCACACGTCAACCTGGTGATGGTTTCAGGAATAATCGCATTAGTGACCTGATCTCAGACCAGCCCTCCATCACTACACACACATACATACACACACACACACCAAATATCCTGAGCAGTTAGGTTGCGCAACTGACAACGGTATGTCAACGGTATGTCAGGTGGCATACGCCTCTAGAATAGAGGAGTGAGAGCTAGAACGTGTTTCTATTTATTTGTGTGCGTGAGCGGGACGGGAGTAAGGGAAAGGGAAAGGGGAAATGGGAAGGGTCGGGGAGAAGAGTGGCAGGAAGAAAATGGGAACACTTACCTAGCTGTGTTTGCCGAGCTGCAGCTCTTGAGGCAACCTCTTTAACCTTCTGTTTGATAACCTTTTCTATCACATCACTCGGTGCAGCTCTTTGTATCTCTAATACGTCATTCCCTAGTGTGTTCTATGTAACAAGTGTTTCATAACGTACGTACGAGTGAGTGAGTGAGTGAGTGAGTGAGTGAGTGAGTGAGTGAGTGAGTGTGTGTGTGTGTGTGTGTGTGTGTGTGTGTGTGTGTGTGTGTGTGTGTGTGTGTGTGTGTGTGTGTGTGTGTGTGTGGCCAGTTTCATTTCCTCCTCTCGTTCTAAACAGTTTACCCCAGTCTACTATATTCGTGGCTTCCACGGCCTAATCATACCTTATATTGAAACCATTCTACCTTTCCAGTTATACCTGCTGACCTCATTTTATAGAGCTATTACTCTACGATCGCATTTGTTAATTCCTTCCTTTGCAAAATCCATTTAGATTACATCAACCTTTTGTTTTCTTCTAAGTTCTTCGTATTTATGTCTTAGTGGTCTAATGTTCGTGGCAGGTAAGACCCACTAAATGACAGCAAGGTAGAAAATGCAGAAATATTTTTCACTCCAGCAGAAGGCTGCGCAGACCACCTAACCGACATTAGTACAAATCCCATAGTTTTCGAAAAAGAAATGGCCAACATGCCCACTCACTCAGCACCTGGACCAGATTCATGGAATGCTTTATTTATAAAACAGTGCAAAGTACCATTAGCAAGAGCCCTTAGTATTCTGTGGAGAAAGAGCTTAGATCTAGGTGAAATTCCAGAGGCCTTAAAGAGTGCAGACATAGCTCCTTTGCATAAGGGAGGTAGTAGAGCACTAGCTAAAAATTACAGACCAGTAGCCCTCACTTCTCACATCATAAAAATCTTTGAAAGAGTGATGAGATGGCAGATTACAAAGTTCATGGACCAGCACAACCAACATAACCCGAACCAGCATGGCTTTAGAGCGGGTCGATCATGCCTGTCACAGCTGCTGAACCATTATGACAGAATTACGGAGGCATTGGAGGACGACCAAAACGCAGATGTGATTTACACAGATTTTGCAAAGGCGTTTGACAAATGCGATCATGGAGTGATAGCGCACAAAATGAGGGGAAGGTAGGCAGATGGATTTTTGAGTTCCTAACACAAAGAACACAAAAAGTAGTAGTGAACAGGGCAAGATCCAGCATCAGCGAGGTCAAAAGCTCAGTGCCCCAAGGCACTGTCCTGGCACCTCTGCTGTTTCTCATCCTCATAGCAGACATAGATAAAAACACCCAGCACACTTTTGTATCATCATTTGCAGATGACACTAAAATAAGCATGAAAGTCACTACGGTAGAGGACACTGAAAAATTACAGGAGGACATAAGCAGGGTCTTCCAATGGGCAGTGGAGAACAACATGACGTTCAATGGTGATAAGTTTCAGCTGCTTAGGTATGGAAAAAATGAAGAACTCAAAAGGAACACTATATACAAAACGCAAGAGGGTCACCACATAGAACGAAAGGAACACGTAAAGGACTTGGGAATAATTATGTCTGCTGATCTGTCGTTTAAAGACCATAACAAGACAAAAATCACAACAGCCAGGAAGATGACGGGTGGGTATTGAGAACTTTCAAAACAAGGGAAATAATGCCGATGGTGACACTATTCAAATCGCTAGTGCTCCCTCACTTAGAATACTGCTCAGTGCTGACGGCCCCGTTCAGGGCAGGAGAAATAGCAGAGCTGGAACAAATCCAGAGATCGTTTACGGCTCACATTGAGCCATTGAAACATCTAAATTATTGGGAACGCCTTTAAGTCTTGAACATGTACTCATTGGAGCGGAGGAGAGAGATACATGATAATATATACATGGAAAGTACTTGAGGGCCTGGTCCCAAATCTGCACACTGCCATAACAACATACTGGAGTGAGAGATATGGGAGAAAGTGTAAAATAAACCCAGTGAGGAGCAGGGTGCGGTGGGGACAATACGGGAGCACTGTATTAACATCCAGGGTCCCAGACTATTCAACATCTTACCAGAAGATATCCGAAACACGGCTGGAACCAGTGTAGAAGCCTTCAAGAGGAAACTGGACAAATATCTTCACCAGGTGCCAGATCAACCAGGCTGTGATGGATATGTGGGGCAGCGGGCCTCCAGCAGCAACAGCCTGGTTGACCAGGCAAGCACCAGACGAGCCTGGCCCATGGCCGGGCTCAGAGAGTAGATACTCTCGAAACTCTTCAAAGGTATATCAAAGGTATATCCTGCTCTAAAGCCAGGTTAACTTGGGTTACGTTGACCATAATTTTTAAAGGGGTGGACCGGTAAGCCAGCGGAAGGCCTCGGTCAGATGACCTAAAGCTCCAGTGGCGGGTCATCATCTAAGACCCGCGTCAGGAGACACTTGTCCTGTTTCCTGACGAACCTTACCTAAACTAACCTTTGGGTTACTCAGCTCAAATTTTTCTATAAAATCAGTAACGTGTCTCAGAGCCATTTCAAGAACTTTTATAATGTGTTATGTTAGTGCCACTGGTCTGTAGTTGTTTGCAATTGCCCTGCTGCTTCCCTTTGTGAAGAGAGGCTATATCTGTTATTGTTAAGGCCTCTGCGTTTTCGCCTGAATCTAAGTTTCTTTTCCAAAGAACTAAGAGTATTCTTGGTAACGGTATTTTGCATTTCTTTACAGTAACTGATTCCAAGAATCAGTCCCAGGTACTACGTTGCTTATGCTGGCCTCTGACGATATGTTTGTAAGTGTTCTCACACACATTTTGTTACTTGTTCAACAACCAACCGCTTATTTGCAATGCCCCTTAATTGGACTCATGACTACCTTCTCTCTCAATTAGTTTCATAATATGTTTTGACCTTCCTTTTTGTATAACCACTTCAAGAACTTCTTAATTTCTTTAATAGGTTATCTGACTGTTTCCAGGAATCATCTCTCCCGCAACACGATCTTAAACTACGCCTCAAATCGGAAAGCAAATATTACAGGAATAAAACCTATTAAGAAATACAGCCAGAAGTAAATCTAAGAGATTACTGAATGTAAGAAGAAGTCTGTAATGTTTACCGGCCAATCTAGATGTGATGAGGCAAAGACCAGCAATCATGTCAGAGAGCAAAACATGGAAGTTTCACTCTTACATGAGAGGACGGTAATCTCTCTCTGAATAGCTGCTGCGTACTAGCATACCACTAACATTTCTCACATCCGACAACCATTCATTCTCCGCTGACGTAATACTGTTTTTAGGGTCTACTTGAAAGATATCGCGCGATATACGCCCTTAGGTCCCTTTCTTTTTCTAATACATAGAGTTGTTTCCTTCCCAATTGTTACTATTGCCTCCGATCACCTTTTCCGAGCCACCATCTTCATCGTGACTTTGCAGTTCTTGTGGTTGAAACTGAACCAACTTGTTAAACCATTTCTGCTGACTTTGAATGTTGGTGTGAGATGTTGTACTTGTATGCGTATATGCGTGAATGTAATGGAATGCTTGCCTCCCTAACATCAACTGGGAGAGAGGTTATACGCACGGCAGCAACAGATCATTGGACCATCGACAAGACGTCTGTATGGACAGACTACATGTGTACTTAGCTATTTGGAATGTGTGTGTTTACAGAGGTAGTGCGGGCGTTCACTCGTGCGTGTATTACAGTGCGGCACTAAAATCTGGAAGAAATGTAGAAAGGTGTGACAACTAGAAATGTCTGGCGACGTCAAACGCCCAACAATACGCAAATACGCATTGAAAAGTGCTGCGAAAGCCTGCCAGTGCCATCATAATAGTCTAAAGGTTTTGTTTCACACACTTTAATTTATAGTTTAAGAGCTGTTAATGCATTCAGGGAAAAGGGCCAACCTTTAGAAGACTCATCGTTAGTATGTAAATTATAATATTAATCCATGTTTCATGTTAAGGTGGTGTCCTGTTCAGTACAAATTTAATTGAAAAAAGTTGAGTCCAAAATGTTATTCATGATACAAATTTGATTAGATATGAGTGAAGTTGACCCCACACACATTTGTGAGGTTGAGAGAGCACACAAGGAATGGACTAACCTGTCTATTGACTAACATGACACACAGATGAACCGGACTAACCTGTGACTAGCATTACCTGACACACGGACTGGAATAACTTGTTAGTCGCCTGACATGACAGGAAAATGCTCGTTGCCTGGCAACATGCTGGCTCTCCATCCTACTGCTTAGAAGACAGTGTGGAGTAGTGCAATTATCGAGATGAAACATATAAAGATGAATGTCTGAGAGAGATGAAAGAGTGCAGAGAAAAATATAAGGACATACAAATAAAAGGAGCACGAAGAGGAAACAGAAGACAAATATACAAACTAAACAGCAGACGACGATGCAAAATTTCCTATATTGGGAATTGTGAGAGCAGACAAACACACCTAAGATTTGAGTCCAATAAATTTCCTTCCTATTTACTGATCTAGAGAAATGAATTCACCGAAAGGCGTCAAGTTTGTTTAGAAAGGCGAATACCAATGAAAGCAATCATTAATACTATTTATGTATGTAGAATGATCAAGAGAAGCAAGACAATGGCGTGCCGAGTGGAATGAGAGAAAATATGGTAAATCAGTGACATGGAATGACTGTATCTAGGAAAATCTCTCTTTCATTGAAGATAATTCCACCTGTCCCTACGTTCCTATTGTAAAAAAGACTAAATACGACACAAATGTAATTATAGTAAGAATGAAGCTACTTGCCCTCTGCAAGTATGAAGCGTACACCATCTCCACGTAATAGCCAGAACACTATAGTAACCTGACCGTAACCAGAGTCCCTCCAGGCTTCGACATGCATCACAATTACCAGATAACACGTTTTACGTAAATATTTCAGTGTGAAGTAGCAAGCTTGCTCTACATCCACAGAGTCGGTAGTTAGAGCCAGCACTAGACCATGACATTTTAATCTATAAGAGCCTAATAATCATTATTGCTATATTCATAGGGAAGTGCTAAACTCGCAGGGACATACAGAATCTAGAGAATGGGGTAATCAGCTTTTATTCGAGGGATGAAGGCATTTCCTATTTCCTGGTACAAGAGTCCTTCATCGTCAGCAACAAGGCACAAAACTGTAATTGGCCAACTTATTTATATCACATCAATACCACCTTCCCTCAAGGATGCACAATCAAATTATTTTATCGGGCAGTCGGTCAACACGAGAGGGGGACACCGCCTGAAGCGTTGTCTGGAGACAATGTTCCTGTTATGTCTCGTACCCATCTTCACACATATATTCCATCTAATGACAATTCTTGACTAATTCAGCCAAGTCTCTGGAGCTCACGGTTGAATTACCATCCATAATTCAGCTCCTAAGAGCATAGAAATCAGTTTTCCCAGACAATATATTTTTCAATGAGTTAACTCCACCAGTGTTGACACTAGATACTCTTGATTCTGTCCCAATCTGCATGGGCGACTATAGACGGCAGGGGGTCGGGTTGATGGAGTTTTAAGCCTTTCTACTAAACTATGGTTATTTAGGCTGCACGTAACCTTTTAACCACCACACAAAAAATACCTTAATTCCTAACATAGGAACTAAGGTAAACTTTCAGCATACGCTGATAAACCTACACCTCTCCCGGTATAAATGCTATCAGACGACAGAAATTTACCCCCGGTATTTATTGTATAACATTCAGTAATGCTCTTATTTGGCTTGCTTAAAGGGAATGATTATCTCTGACACCGTTGAATTAATGCTAACCTAATGCAATTCGTTAGGGTAAGGTTAACTAAATATTTAAATTACATCCTAATGCTGACAATAATTCCCTAACAGCTAATAATGAATATAAATAATTTCTTGCTTTAAGGAGGTCCGTTGCTACACCTACCAAATGAATCTAAATCAATACCTGTCTAACCTTATAGTGCAAATTAGAGGGGAGAGGAAGGGGGCAGGGAAAGCTGTTTATTTCACAGAATTTCCCACAGGTTGAGAGGTATATTTAGGACCTTCTACCTCTCTCTCTCTCTCTCTCTCCACACACACACACACAATCATCTTTGTGGAGATGAACGTACACACAGCGGATGGTAGAATACACACACACATGCTTGTCGGCCTAAAGCTACATGTGATGCTTGCATTTTTTCCTGTTATTATCTCCTGGCGCTTCTGAAACACGCCTCCATCTGAGGAAACACGCCTCCACCTGAGGAAACACGCCTCCACCTGAGGAAACACGCCTCCACCTGAGGAAACACGCCTCCATCTGAGGAAACACGCCTCCACCTGAGGAAACACGCCTCCATCTGAGGAAACACGCCTCCACCTGAGGAAACACGCCTCCACCTGAGGAAACACGCCTCCACCTGAGGAAACACGCCTCCATCTGAGGAAACACGCCTCCACCTGAGGAAACACGCCTCCACCTGAGGAAACACGCCTCCACCTGAGGAAACACGCCTCCATCTGAGGAAACACGCCTCCACCTGAGGAAACACGCCTCCACCTGAGGAAACACGCCTCCACCTGAGAAAACATCCTCTCCTCGGTAGTATATTCTTTCACTCTTTATATTATTTTTACTGTGCACTACTATATATTTTATAGATTCTGATGATGATAAAATGAATGATCACCGAAATGTTGAATTTTAATAAAACCTAGAAGACAAAGTCTTTCCTATTACCTTATATAAATGTCAAGCTATATATATGTATGCAATTATGTTTAAAAGCACCTACTTAATGTCTACTGATGATGATATTACGGCTTTTACTGCCTGTGATTATCTTTTTATAGTTACAGAAGCAGGGCAGTGCTCGCTGTGAGTATTATTTTGATTATAAACCTTTTTTCCAGGATGAGATCCACAAGAGTCGACTAACACTCAGGTACTAATTTACCGCCAGATGAATGGAAGCAGCAGGTGTAAGGAGACATTTTGGTCGTGTGCTGAACGCTTTGGCCAAAAGCCTACAAATGTTTATTAATGTCTCTTCGAAAGTAGAAGCAAACATGCGCAAAAACGCGATTCTATGCTTCTCATTATACATGAACAATTGCATGTATCCGTGTGCGCATGCACGAAAGCACTCCATTCTGGTATTAAAAGCACACGCATATAATTTATGATTTGCTTGTGTGGATGTATGTGTGGGTGGCAGCAGAAGCAGACAAGCTTTAATGCTTGCTCGCATGTTGGCCTGTAACCACTGGCGCCTCCAACTGTCACGTATTAGAGCAGGTCATGTATGTAAGTGAGGTGTGGCATGTGTACTCACCTAGTTTAGCTTACAGTTGTCGACTGACTGTTCCTGGCCGCCTCTTAAACTTACATCCAGCGGCTTTATGCCTGGCATCCGTGTATCTTATCAGAGATACTCACTGAATTCGTTCTACTGGATACCCTGAGAGATTAGACACACTTCCTAGTTTTCTTGTGGTTTATCTTCATTTTACTTGTTTTCTGTATTCCCTATTTCCTCTTCTCGCATCTCAAACAGCCGTTCTCTACCCACTTTACCTAATTCCCAGATTATTTTGCTTGTCATGATTATCAGAGTATATTATCGATGGTGTTTTCCTTTTCTAATTTTTGCTATGTCTCTCACATCTCTTCTCTAAACTCCTGTCCATCTGTTCCGGTACCTATCTCGTTGTGAACCTCTCAATTGTCTATAGATTCTTTGTGCTTGATATGGTGCGAGCTCCATGATAGTGCTACATACACCATGATGGCTTAGCGTAAATTATGTATAATGTTCTAAATTATTATTCGTTAATGTTCCTGAAAGCAGTTCTGAGGTTAGCTACTTTTATCATATCCTTAAGTTATACGATCGATGTGCATTTCTGATGATAAACTTGTGTTGCTTTACTCTTAGATCTAACCCCATATCCACTGTCTGCAGCATCAACACGAATGAGGCAAGAGGGACAGAAGAAGCAGATGAGGCAGCATCAACACGAATGAGGCAAGAGGGACAGAAGCAGCAGATGAGGCAGCATCAACACGAATGAAAGACAGAGACAAAAAAAAAATGTTTATGCAACATCAACAAGAATGGGCAAGATTAGGTTACCCCGTGGTACACCGGTACACAAGTTCTTTTAAATAATGGTGAATAGAAATACAGTTAAGTGACATGCATGCAAATAAGTGACTAGTTTTAAATACCATGCAACAAACTGGACCATCTTGTTAGCTGTACCATAACCATAACACTGCAAATAAACGATTTGAATCTAAACGTTGAAATACGACAGACAGACTTAGTGTCCACCGATGGCTGGAAGAAAGTGTGTCACGGGCTAGTGACAGGGAAGGAAAGGCCATATGTTCCTAACCACTGTTTCTGCTCCCGGTTCTAAGGCCACATCTGTCATTACAACTGACACCACAGCTAACCCCACACCTGCTGCTGAAGTATCCACTCGTCGACTCCACTTTCAGGACCGCACTGAGGTATATAAAGGAGCCTCCTACCAGCTGGTTCATCATTCACTTGCAGACAGTGCAAGCGTCAACACATTTAACAGGAACCGCGGGGACTCTTCACTAGTATTCCTCAACATGATCCTCAAGGTGAGGCACTCAAGACACTCATCACCATACATCCCGCACCTCCATGTCATTCTTCTGTCTTTCTATTATTCATGTAACCTCCCTTCAATATCTAACCATTTTTCTCAAAATTTATCTTTGATTCCTCAACATCAAACCAATATTCCTCAATATTTAATAAGATTGCTCAGTATTTAACCACCTTCCCTAAACCCCTAACAAAAACTGATCGATACCTAATTATCTTTCTTCAACATCTAACCAACATTCCTCCACATCTAACCAAGATTCTTGAACATCTAACCAAGATTCTTGAATTCTTCAACATCTAATCAAAATTCCTCAACACCTAACCAAGATTCTTCATCATTAACCAAGATTCTTCATCATTAACCAAGATTCAACATCTAACCAAAATTTAACATCTAACCAAAATTCAACAGCTAACCAAAATTCAACAGCTAACCAAAATTCAACAGCTAACCAAAATTCAACAGCTAACCAAAATTCAACAGCTAACCAAAATTCAAAAGCTAACCAAAATTCAACAGCTAACCAAAATTCAACAGCTAACCAAAATTCAACAGCTAACTAAAATTCAACAGCTAACCAAAATTCAACAGCTAACTAAAATTCAACAGCTAACCATGCAAACAAGATTCCTCAACATTTAACCACATTCCTTCAACATCTGACAGCCATTCCTAACATTTCATTACCGTTCCTCAACACTCGTAAAGTTAAGAGACCCAAGACTTTCACAAAGATGTGAAGAGAACATGTAAATGCAAATAGTCTATTTTTCATAGTGTTTTGTAAATTATTCACAACAAAATAAAATATGATAATTGTTCACTCATAATAGGCTTCCATTACTGAAATATTATAATTTATTTATATGTACGAGTACTAAAACACTTCAGCAAATAATTTAATTTATTCAAAGAAATAATACAGCAGCACTAGTATAAACTAACGCATTACAATACAGTAAATATTTTAAGATTAAACTACAACGTACACTTACTGTATATTATCCAACAATATGACTAAAGTATACAGTATATGTGAACGTATGTTTGCTTGCATATGTATGTATACATACATGCATGTGTGTGTGTGTGTATTATGTATTCTGGATATATAAGTAAAGAACATGCATATGTAACAAGAAACAGTGAGTGTTTCCGGGATAAAAACTGTGATATATTAATTTTCTAGCAGCAAAAATTAAAAAAAAAAAGTCAGGAAGGTGTGAGCTTAAGTTTCAAAAACACCTAATTAATAGTGATACTAACAGTGCATAATAATTACAACGATATTAACATTTACAAAGTACACTTGGATACCACTGTAGGATGATGTACGTGAAGGGTCTCTTGATCCACGGAAATTAGAACTACCCTCCCTTTCCTCGAACCACGCCTAATTACCTGCCATTCCCAAGACACTGTATGACACAGGATTTTACACTTCAATATAATTATTATACTGTGGCTACCGTCAAATTCTCGGGCAAGCTCGGTGAGTCAGCTTCATCCTCCTTTGAAACTTTGAATATATTCCTCTGAAGATGTGTAAGCACATGAAAGCGCTCACGTTTTATTTCCTATTTTCACTGTGGTATTTTTTTCATATTTGCAATCGCGCGTTTTGTGATTTCTTCCATATATATCTATAAATATTAACTATTAAAATAAAATTACCCAAGGTAATATCGGTAAAATATAAATGAACCTTGGCTGGTGGTGGGATGGACCACGGAGCTGTGGTCCCCTGAGTGGCTGGTCCAGAAGGTTACTCCCTGCGCCAGTTCAAATATTTACACGTTCAACAAGGCCCATCTTGCTCTAAACTTTATATATTAATTTAATCAGTTCAAAACCTTCATGGAAGTAGGTTGGTAGACAACAGCATCGAGGGAGGTACTACCGTCCTGTCAAATGACTGTGGACTGGAAACCTGCTGTTTTTTACACTGGCAGGATTTCTAGTTTTTTTTTCTGTCTCATGAACACGTAAGATGACAGGAGGTAAATCTTACAAACCTGCATTCATTACACCCACGTCACTACTTTCCTGTGAGCTTCTTAATATTTCTCAATCCTGTAATATTTACTTTACAACCTAAGAAGCCTGGTCCAAGATCGGGCCGTGGGGAAGATAATCCCCAAAACCACTAACGGATAACCATCACGAGCGCGGTTACTTGCATCCTAGCAAACGATACTGTCTCTGTGAAGATGCCTTATAACAAGCCTATTATATGTAAAACATCAGTACCGTATATTCTTTCAACACACCGGCCATATCCCACCGAAGCAGGGTGATCTAAAAAAAAAATATTTCTTTTTAAATTTAGTAATGTATACAGGAGTAGGGGTTACTACCCCCTTGCTCCCGGCATTTTAGTCGTCTCTTACGACATGCATGGCTTACGGAGGAATTCTTTTCCACTTCGCCATGGAGTACCGTATATTCACCCACTCGTAAAGACACTTGAAGCAAACTTGAATGCTTGTTCTAATACATTTATAATCGTTTTTTTACCCATTATCATTCTTTATCGGTAAATAAAATCTAATTTAAATTATGTAGAACTTAATAGTAAATAAGTCATAGGAACCCCAAAAACATTTAAAAGTAAATAACCTCATCAACTATCCTCTACAAAAAATACTTACTACATATTCAATATTGTGATAACACAAATATTACAAAGAGTAACATTTGCAGTTAAATAATACCACAATATACAGGTGGTTTATACTCTATAATATATCGAGTAGTAATGCTAGTCAACGCCTTCATGGAAATTTGAGGCAGTGTTCCAAATTTGCTAACTATTAGTGAAATACTATATAACATTTTATTTCCCTCTTCGAAAGATGAATTATCTTACTTGGAATAAAATTAAGTATAATAAAATGTTAATTTTTGAAGCGTAATTTATATAGTTTTAATTAAAAACAAACCTTTTTAAAAATACTAATTTTAAACGCGAGATTTCATACCAACAAAAGTAAAACCCACCCACTCGCTCTCTCCGTAACATAACTCATAGTATTTCATTAAGTTTAATACCTCCAGATTGTATTTTATATTAACAAATTCTTGAACCTTACTAAAATCTCAACTTCCTTTCTTTCCCACACAGGCTTACCTGGTGGCCGCAGTGGTGGGCGTGGTGTGTGCTGGGCCCATGCCCAACCCAGTGGACCGCCCCTATGCTCCACCCCCTCCAGCATACCCCCCTGCATACCCACAGGAGGAAGTAAGTTGGCACCTTACAAAAAGGCTCTCCGCTCTATATTTCACCCAATAAATTTAATATAATCCTGAAACGGATATGAAAAAATATATACACACAGATGTAACTGTACAGGTTTGTTGAAGAATGCCTCAATGTGGGCCGAACGACGCTCAACTTATTTCTTATACAATCTCCTATCTCTAGGTGAGCTAGTTTGATTCTTATATACTTTTCAATCTTTCTGCAGGAGCCACCTAAGCCATACTCCTTCGAATACGGGGTGAAGGATGGTTACTCTGGCGCCAACTTCGGTCACAACGAAAACTCCGACGGAAAGGCGGTGTCGGGCTCCTACCAGGTGGATCTTCCCGACGGTCGCAAGCAGATTGTATCGTACGTCGCAGACCACCACAACGGGTTCCAGGCCCAGGTCCAGTATGAGGGTGAAGCCCAGTACCCAGAGTCTCCTGTGCACCAGCCAGCCTACCCTGCACCTTCACCATATGCACCGGCGCCTTCATATCCATCTCAACTATTTAGATCTGACGAGATCCCGGCACACGAGCCCCTACCCGAAGCATACGTTGAGGAGAACGTTCCTCTTGAGTATAATTAAGTATGCAGTTCCTTACCAACGCCTCGCCATGAACCGCAGATACCTGCAATGACTACCTGCTACCTCAGGTTCTACGGCTTATATTTGTTTTCATGTGTTAAGTAATTCGGCTCACCCCAAGGCCCAAGACGATCACATCGAAGGTGTCAGCCGGGGTCAGTTTAACTCCCCAGCGTGTTCGCGGGTCGTACTCGCTGTCGTCGCTATACCGTGTGCTATTTTAGCACTTTTCGCCTCTAATATATTTTATTTGCATAAAAATTTTTTTTATTACACCCTCAACCCTATGAAAAAATTAAAGGGAATTTCTGGTTAGGAATAACGACGTCTGAAGAAAGTTTAAAGTCATATGGCGACTCACTTGCTGGTATCGTTGATGTTATTAAAGTTGAAGCCATGAAACTGGCACAGGTCAACTGCTTACCGGATGGCAGGTCGCCAACGTGCCAGGAGTGGTCTCTAACGGCCAGGGCGAGTGGTCGCTCCTAACGTGGCCAGGGCGAGTGGTCGCTCCTAACGTGGCCTACCAAAGGATCAACGGTTAGTTCACCTTGGTATCTAGGCTCAAAAACACTACCGTCTCAAGAACCGTAATGGTTGCTGCACCCTCACCAGAGGGCCCATGTCACCAGTGCTTTACATGTTACGGGTTTTCAGGGTCCCAACCCCCGCAACATGGTCTGAGGCCAGGCTATAATGTTAACCGCCTGATCAACCAGGCTGTTTATGTTAGCGACCCACAGCCTCACGTAGCTTTCACAACCCGGCTGATCTGAAACTTGTAGCTGGAAATTGTCGAACTTCTTAAAAAGTTTTACGTAAGTTCCAGCAGCATTTCTGATATCTGCTGGTAGTATGTTGAGTCTTGGGGCTACGGATGTTGAAAGTGTTTGTTCTCCAAGTGTACCCATGGTATCCCTGTTCTTCACTGGCTTTATTCCACACTTTCTTCCATGTCTTTCACTTTCCAATAAGTTTTATAGTAGTGTGCAGGTTAGGGATCGGTCCCTCGAGCATCTTCTATGTATATACTTTACTATCAGGCTTCTCTCCTCTCTCTCTCTCTCTCTCTCTCTCTCTCTCTCTAGTTCCAGTCCAGAGAAAAACCATCCAAGTGTTTTGAGTCATTCCCAATAGTTTAGATGTTATGCTGATTCAATGCGGGTAGAATACAACCCCTGTATATTTTCCAGTTCTGGTATCTAGTTTGCTTTCAAAGGCAGACGAGATACCAGAGCTGTGAGAACAAAATAATATCATTTGACCGAGAGCTGCGACAAGTGATTTTATTGAGCATGTATCTTAACTTACACCCTCCGCTTTCAGGGGCTGAGTACAACTGAGCGAACGATTTAATATTCAAATCACAGGTAGGGTATGGAAGGCAAGGAGGCTTGATCCGAAGATGGGGAGGGTAGCTCCAATTCCTTGAATCAAGACCCCTTCAATATCAAAGCATCCCTCTTGATGGGAAATTATTAGAAAGCATTCTTATTAATCTCTAACTCCTGTAACTATACTATTCGTAACTATACTATTATAAGACGATACTAACTCAACATGACAACTTAAACCTTGTTTAGTCACACCACTGATCATGGTATTTACTAACGAAAGAGTCAAATGTCAAAACATGAGAAGCAAGAATTTCGATGCTAGGAGTGTGGATTGACAACTGCTGCCCACAACAGTGAACGTCACAAGCCTTGAAATCAAGCCTCAGTTTTCATCTTCACACTGACGCATAGAAAAGAAGTTTCTCAGAGACTAAAACTAGTAATTGTGTCCAGAGAGAATACCGACATGAAGTGTGCTTCTGCCAAGCAGCTTTCTCTTAACAACACAGGTAAGCCAGAAACATATGTTACACACCTGGTGCATTTACAAGTTTCTCTTATCTAAATAGAAACATATTTTACTCTCTCTTTTATTAAGGTCTAACCTACACATATAAGACATACACAATAATAAAGACAGAAATGTTTCCTAGCTAGGTTTAGCACAAGAACAAAGTCTGGTTACTATATATAATATGGCAGACAACTACGAGCAAGCAGACTACCTCAATTGTTATGGGGAAATACGTAAGCATCACAGCTCCCCTCACTCCTCCCAAAAATATCAGACGCCCTTAATCCAAGGAGACAGATTCTAGGCTCATCAAACCAAGCGCTACCACCTTTCTCTTCCACCGCCTCATTATTATTTATTAGTATTACAAAAACAACAAACACCTTAGTGTAGTAATCTAGAGATCAATTTCTCCTGTTATAGTTCTTCATGATTTGAAAAGTCACAATGACTAGTTGTGCAGCGGTTTTGAACATCAAAAATAATTAAAAAATACTAAATGGCTTATCAAATTAATTCGCATGGCAAAAATCACTGTCCGCAGTCCTTAAATTAATCCTTAATCCACCTTTCCGTAATTCATAATCCAAAATCCCTAGTCCATAACTCGCATTACATAATTCATATACTATAATGTCTAGAAGAGATAATTCAGATTTAAGGACAAGGCAATACATAAACAGGTATATTTCCTTGGCTCAAGAGCCCTTCAGTCACAGGGGTTCCCAACCTTTTCTCTGCCCCGCAACCCTAGGAAATGTTTAATTAATGTTGCAGCCCCTACAATAGTAATACCACACTTGAAGATGAAGTCGAATTTCTAATTTTTGAATCACAAATTGAACCAAATAAAATACTGCAGATGAACAAATTGAACTAAAAGAAATAAGCCTTGCAATGCCATCTCGCGCCCCTGGGAGTTGCATGTATCCCAGGTTAGGAACCCCTGAGCTACGACATAACTGTTGTAGCTTTACCTATTATTACACCAGAATATCCCAAACCTGCAACACTCACAAGTTACCTTCCACTTTACAATTAACAAGAATGCCTTTAAATGAATAAAAAGTACCTGTTCTTCTTCATACTTTCAGTTCTTTGTTTCTCAATTTCTCCTGACTTTTAGCTTTCACATCCGCTCAACCTAACTCTCTACTTATTCTTATTCTGTTCCAGTTTTTCCAGAAATAAACACATGTTTATTCTCTTGTTACAAAGTGCAACAATGAAATGGATTTTATTTCTAGTAAGAAATGAGCTTTTTAAATATACATTTTTATAAATCTGAGAGAAATACAATGGCTATGGCTCAAGGAAATCCTATACATTTTTGTACAAGATTTTCTGTGTGTCAAATATAGCGGAAGATATCGATAACAAAGAGTCTTCAATAAAAAATGAGTTTTTAGTTCTCAGGGTGCTCTCGTTGCCCTGTACGCAGGCTCTGAAAGACGTAAACACACACGTTTACGTATATACACGCTTGAACTCAGATAAGTAGAATCACACTCATTTCCCTGTCACAGTAGTAGACAAAGTCAAAATGCCAAAAGGTAAAACAAAGGTACTTCTTGAAGAACACACTTGTGAAATGACTTGAAATACCTCGCGTTTGAGTGACAAGTTGTGAAGTGAAGGTTTACTCTGCTAAAAGTGTTTTAGTTTTATCTAGAGTGATAGTCTCAAGGAATGTATTCCCTGTATAACTATGACCATAATTTTTAAAGGGGTGGACCGTAAGCCAGCGGAAGGCCTCGGTCAGATGACCAAAAGCTCCAACGGCGGGTCATCATCTAAGACCCGCGTCGAGAAACACTAGTCCTGTTTCCTGGCAAAGCATACCTAACCTAACCTTGGAATAATAATGCAATGATAACAATGGAAGTAGAAACACAATATTAAAATACACATGAGCGAAATAAAAAAAAATAAGCCGAAGTTTCCACACAGTCACTTGAGGAGGAAGATATCTATAAATATCTATAAATGCGAAATTCATTCATATTCTCTCTCTCTCTCTCTCTCACACTCTCACACACACACACACACACACACAGAATCCTCACCTAGTCCAAGAAATACATGAAGCATTTCCGTTTCAGTGACTCAGTCAACATCAGTTTTAACTCTGCACAGTTCACTGCTTGGCTACTTAACTCTCTTAAGCATCGCCAGTTTCTTGGTTTCACTTCAAATACCCGTAACTTTCAAGTGACTATTCAGCAACTAGTACTCTGGAATTAAGGCACCTTATTCACACCATTCGTTTTCTTACACATTATCCGGATTCAATGTTCAGAACGGTTCCAGAGTACATAAATATTTTTTTTATTTATTTTTAAGTTACGTTAGGACTGGTGATATAAACCTGTAAGATGTAGTATTTTCAACCAAAAACGCGCGCGACACGTCTGGCAGCGCAGTGTGTTGGCCAACCAATCTAACGTTAAAAAAATACTTTTTTTTTTTTTTTAGTGACGGGTTGTGTGAGTGAGGAAGACTGATCATATTGCCTGTTGTAGTGGTTCCTCCTCTCGTCACACAGGTGCACAGGGAGGAGGATCAGTCACCATAATAATATATGAACTGACTCACAAAATGGCCACCAAAAGGCTATGGTGACACACACACACACACACACACACACACACGATACCTTTCTGAAAAGAAGCGGCTAGAGACATACAAGGCGTTAACACTTGGGTATCTCCTGCTGTCTGGGTCACCTTATACGTCTGTCGTATATATTTAGTCCTTCTCTGGCTCCAGTATTACCAACAACCTTCTCTGGCTCCAGTATTACCAACAAACAAGTGCAACGTGTCAGACTATCACCTTTGACATTTGACTTTAATGTTGACCTGAAGCAGAACATTCAGACAGACACAAAAAGTGCGTGCCTCTAAGCAATTCTAACAGGCCTTAAGAATATTACTTCCCTACAATACTGAATTACTCACAGAGAGGCAGGACTCGAACCCATGGCAGGTCAGTCCTAAAACTAGCAGGACATTTCTCTAACTACTGTACCATGATACCCTACTAAGACACATGCAACAGTTTGGTATCTTTATTGTTGAAGCGTTTCGCTTATACTTGTCGGAATTTTATACCATTTTCAACATACTAGGAAGGTTAGCATGGACAATATTATGACCACAAATGCAAGTATCACAGACGAACCTCACACTAACAGCTGTGGCAAACCTGGCCATGGGTTCGAATCCTGCCTGTCTGCAAAGTTGTTTGCAGTCGAGTTAAGATTTCATGACTCACCAGTGAATTTCAGGCTAATAACCACTATTCTACAACACATCACTTCAGAGTCTAGTAGTATTCAAAGTATACTTCTCCACCTGGTAATTATTACTTCTAGGTGAACGGGGGAAACAGGTGTAAGGAAGCATGTCTAACATTTCAAACCTGCCCCAGAATCAATCCCGGGTTCTTCAATTGTTACTTTTGAAGAAACGGTCGAGGCTGACTAATTCCATGAGTGTATTGAATGTTGTTGTATCTTGTCTACATTACCCTGCTTGTGTGTGTGAGATCGATCGATCTGCCTGCCTGCCTGCCCCCTCTCCCTCTCTCTCTCTCTCTCTCTCTCTCTCTCTCTCTCTCTCTCTCTCTCTCTCTCTCTCTCTCTCCCTCTCTCCCTACAAGTGAGGTGAGAGTTCTGCTGCACCAATCACACAACTCTTGACACAGCTGCAACACTTGTGCTCAAACTTGCTCTCCAGAGAGCTGGACACGCACTAATAAATTACCAGCGTGGCTCCAGCATCCACACCATCTCAAGTTCAAGGTGAAATTTGTTTTCCATTTGCCAGAGTATACAACGAGACAAGCAAGTCCCTAATAGCTCTTGTAACGTATATGATAGTGCCTTCTACATGGTACAGGCTAACAGGAGACTCAATATTTTACAATGTCTACATGGTACAGCATAACACAACAAGCAGTATACATGATACAACACAACAAGCAGTACACATGATACAACAACAAGCAGTACACATGGTACAACACAACAAGCAGTACACATGGTACAACACAACAAGCAATATACATACAACACAACAAGTAGTATACTTTATATGGTATAACAGGAAACGCAGTATACTCTACATGATACAACATAACAAGCAGTATACTCCACATGATACAACAGAACAAGCAGTATACTATACATGATACAACACAACAAGCAGTATACATGATACAACACAACAAGCAGTATACATGAAACACAACAAGCAGTATACATGATACAACACATCAAGCAGTATACATGATACAACACAACAAGCAGTATACATGATACAACACAACAAGCAGTATACATGATACAACACATCAAGCAGTATACATGATACAACACAACAAGCAGTATACATGATACAACACAACAAGCAGTATACATGATACAACAACAAGCAGTATACATGATACAACACAACAAGCAGTATACATGATACAACACATCAAACAGTATACATGATACAACACAACAAGCAGTATACATGATACAACACAACAAGCAGTATACATGATACAACACATCAAGCAGTATACATGATACAACACAACAAGCAGTATACATGATACAACACAACAAGCAATATCCTGTCTAGACCAGTGTGGGGATCTCAGTGAGAATAATACATTAAAATGTATATAGGACTGATCAGAGAGGAATAAATATAGAAAGAGTTATACAGTGAGCAAACAGAAATAAATACATATTATAACAATAATATAATATAAGGTGTAGTAAGTCTCCATAATCAGTACATCCCACATATACTAATAGGATACAGGCAGGATGGCAGTACAGTATATCTGTGGGACTTGTGAAAAGGCTCTTGGGAAGAAATCCAGAATCACATGCAACCTTTGCTTTTCAAAACATCATGTCACATGTTCAAAAATTAACACAGTAACAAGAAGTGACATCCGTCTAGAAAGGTGTTTCTGGATCTGCAACAAGGATGTGGAACTATGGACAGATATCAGGAAAGCACTCAGGAGGCTAATAAACAATAAGCATGAAGAAAAAGAGGAACTATTGAATAGTCTCCCCGGTATATATAGAACTTGGGAAGATAGGAAAGGGGTAAAGTATAACACACAGAATGACCAGTCTAAAACAAGTGACCCAAAAATAAACAGTCATCCACGGGAAAAAACACAGGAGACAAAAACATTAGCTAACTCAGCCCCCAGCCCCAGGACTGACCCAGACCCAGCCCCCAGCCATAGTGAACATCCGGTTTTGGTTAAGGACGCCACCACAGCCATAGCCTCTAATACAGATATAGTAGGGGAGTCCTCTTCCAGGGAAAATGTTGGCCCCATGTCATCAAAGGAGAAAAGCGCAGATAACGAGGAAAACCAAGGAGTGGAAAGAGAGGAAAAAAACGCAGATAATTCTGCAGATCTTTGGGAAAATACAAAGTCAGTAAATATAGGCAGCCAAAACATATGCAGATTCTATGCTAAAGGTATGTGCCTTTATGGCAGAGATTGTTGGAATAAACACACCAGAAAATGTGCCAACATGTTAAGGAAAGGAAAGTGTCGGTTTAACAAAGAGTGCAGATACTTCCATCCAGTGATGTGTCAAGCTTCAACACAGTCCAGAGAATGTTATGACATGAGCTGCCCAGACCACCATATAAAGGGAACAGTACGATACAGAGAAAGCAGGGAAAGGGAAAATGAAAAAGAACAGCAATCTTTTTAGATATAAGGAGAAACAACCAGATAAAAGAAAGAGACAAAAGGTGGAAATGGTACAGAGGGGACAGATGGGCAGAACAGTGGGACAAGACAAGACAGGCACCAGCTCATCAGGGCTGTATAAACAATCAAAGTCAGTACTGGAGAAACCAGGGGTATGGGCACCAGGGGCCATACCAGGTAGGACATCACCAGTGGTACTAACCACACACAAAGAAAGACCAAACATCCCAAATGGTAACTCCTGCTTCATATTTGCAAATATTCAGGGTCTGAAATCAAATAAAAATGACAAAGTTAGTTATGTTAGTGGACTCCTATCAGAAGCAAATGCCATGTTTGGAGCATTTACAGAAACACATACAAGGGATGTTTTGGACGGAGAGATTCAGATAGAAAACTATAACATGTATAGATGTGATAGAATTAATAGGTCACAGGGAGGAGTAGGACTCTATATAAAAGATACTCTCTGTTGCACAGAAGTTTTGAACGCTACGAATGATATAGTAGAAATTCTCGGCATTAAAGTGGAAAATAAGAATCTAGTAATTATCCTAGTATACAAACCACCATCAGCAACTGCGGAGGAATTCACAGAGCAGTTAAGGAAGATAGATAGCTATCTGGATAGGCTAGAGAATCCCACCCCAAACATTTTAATCCTTGGAGATTTTAATCTCCCTCATGTAAAATGGAAGATGAGGCACCATAATGTTATACCAGAAATAACTCCTGGAAGCACCCTGGCTCAACAGGCACATACCAGGGAACTAATGAGGCTTTGTGAAAAGTACTCACTAAACCAACAGATAATTGATCCCACTAGAAATGAAAATACCCTGGATTTGATATTCACAAACAACGAGGAATTAATCAGAGACATAACAGTTACAAAAACAATATACTCTGATCATAACATCATAGAAGTTCAAACTAGTATTAACTCAGGGTTAGGGAACTGCGACACTAATGTTAGAGACGGAATGTTCAGTAAGTTTAATTTTAATAACCATAGAATTGACTGGGAAAAAATAAACCAAGAGCTATCAGACATATCATGGGAATCAGACATGAGCACCCTAAATCCCCACCAGTGCCTAGAGAAGCTGAATACAGAAGCATACAAGGTATGTATGAAACACGTACCATTGAGGAAACCCGAAGAAGATCAGATATAGAGAGAGCGTAGGAGATGGTACAGGAGAAGAAAACGGGTTACTGAATTGCTGAAAAACACAGTTATGTTGCAACAGAGGAGAGATAGCCTTAACCGAGAGATCACGGAATTAGAGCACAAACTTAAGATGTCATACCTGACAGAAGAAGTACAAAGGGAACAAAGAGCCATACAGGATATTGCAAGAAACCCAAAATATTTCTACTCCTATGCAAAATCCAAGCTAAGAACTACCTGTAGAATTGGACCATTATTGAGAGGAGATTCGTATACGGACGATGAACAGGAAATGAGTAAAATTCTAAAAGAACAGTACGAGTCAGTGTTCAGCAACCCACTAAATGACAGCAAGGTAGAAAATGCAGAAATATTTTTCACTCCAGCAGAAGGCTGCGCAGACCACCTAACCGACATTAGTACAAATCCCATAGATTTCGAAAAAGAAATGGCCAACATGCCCACTCACTCAGCACCTGGACCAGATTCATGGAATGCTTTATTTATAAAGCAGTGCAAAGTACCATTAGCAAGAGCCCTTAGTATTCTGTGGAGAAAGAGCTTAGATCTAGGTGAAATTCCAGAGGCCTTAAAGAGTGCAGACATAGCTCCTTTGCATAAGGGAGGTAGTAGAGCACTAGCTAAAAATTACAGACCAGTAGCCCTCACTTCTCACATCATAAAAATCTTTGAAAGAGTGATGAGACGGCAGATTACAAAGTTCATGGACCAGCACAACCAACATAACCCGAACCAGCATGGCTTTAGAGCGGGTCGATCATGCCTGTCACAGCTGCTGAACCATTATGACAGAATTACGGAGGCATTGGAGGACGACCAAAACGCAGATGTGATTTACACAGATTTTGCAAAGGCGTTTGACAAATGCGATCATGGAGTGATAGCGCACAAAATGAGGGCCATAGGCATTACGGGGAAGGTAGGCAGATGGATTTTGAGTTCCTAACACAAAGAACACAAAAAGTAGTAGTGAACAGGGCAAGATCCAGCATCAGCGAGGTCAAAAGCTCAGTGCCCCAAGGCACTGTCCTGGCACCTCTGCTGTTTCTCATCCTCATAGCAGACATAGATAAAAACACCCAGCACACTTTTGTATCATCATTTGCAGATGACACTAAAATAAGCATGAAAGTCACTACGGTAGAGGACACTGAAAAATTACAGGAGGACATAAGCAGGGTCTTCCAATGGGCAGTGGAGAACAACATGACGTTCAATGGTGATAAGTTTCAGCTGCTTAGGTATGGAAAAATGAAGAACTCAAAAGGAACACTATATACAAAACGCAAGAGGGTCACCACATAGAACGAAAGGAACACGTAAAGGACTTGGGAATAATTATGTCTGCTGATCTGTCGTTTAAAGACCATAACAAGACAAAAATCACAACAGCCAGGAAGATGACGGGGTGGGTATTGAGAACTTTCAAAACAAGGGAAATAATGCCGATGGTGACACTATTCAAATCGCTAGTGCTCCCTCACTTAGAATACTGCTCAGTGCTGACGGCCCCGTTCAGGGCAGGAGAAATAGCAGAGCTGGAACAAATCCAGAGATCGTTTACGGCTCACATTGAGCCATTGAAACATCTAAATTATTGGGAACGCCTTCAAGTCTTGAACATGTACTCATTGGAGCGGAGGAGAGAGATACATGATAATATATACATGGAAAGTACTTGAGGGCCTGGTCCCAAATCTGCACACTGCCATAACAACATACTGGAGTGAGATATGGGAGAAAGTGTAAAATAAACCCAGTGAGGAGCAGGGGTGCGGTGGGGACAATACGGGAGCACTGTATTAACATCCGGGGTCCCAGACTATTCAACATCTTACCAGAAGATATCCGAAACACGGCTGGAACCAGTGTAGAAGCCTTCAAGAGGAAACTGGACAAATATCTTCACCAGGTGCCAGATCAACCAGGCTGTGATGGATATGTGGGGCAGCGGGCCTCCAGCAGCAACAGCCTGGTTGACCAGGCAAGCACCAGACGAGCCTGGCCCATGGCCGGGCTCAGAGAGTAGATACTCTCGAAACTCTTCAAAGGTATATCAAAGGTAACATCAAGCAGTATACATGATACAACACAACAAGCAGTATACATGATACAACACATCAAGCAGTATACATGATACAACACAAGCAGTATACATGATACAACACAACAAGCAGTATACATGATACAACACAACAAGCAGTATATATGATACACACAACAACATATATGATACAACACAACAAGCAGTATACATGATACAACACAACAAGCAGTATACATGATACAACACAACAAGCAGTATACATGATACAACACAACAAGCAGTATACATGATACAACACAACAAGCAGTATACATGATACAACACAACAAGCAGTATACATGATACAACACAACAAGCAGTATACATGATACAACACAACAAGCAGTATATATGATACAACACAACAAGCAGTATACATGATACAACACAAGCAGTATACATGATACAACACAACAAGCAGTATACATGATACAACACAACAAGCAGTATACATGATACAACACAACAAGCAGTATATATGATACAACACAACAAGCAGTATACATGATACAACACAACAAGCAGTATACATGATACAACACATCAAGCAGCATACATGATACAACACATCAAGCAGTAAACATGATACAACACAACAAGCAGTATACATGATACAACACATCAAGCAGTATACATGATACAACACAACAAGCAGTATACATGATACAACACAACAAGCAGTATATACATGATACAACACATCAAGCAGTATACATGATACAACACATCAAGCAGTATACATGATACAAGTATACGTTACATGTTATAACACATCAAGCAGTATACATGATACAACACATCAAGCAGTATACATGATACAACACAACAAGCAGTATACATGATACAACACAACAAGCAGTATACATGATACAACACAACAAGCAGTATACATGATACAACACATCAAGCAGTATACATGATACAAGTATACTTTACATGGTATAACATAACAGAACAAGCAGTATACTCAACAACGTGACAGTCACCTCCAAATGCAACAAAACGGGAGTCTTCCGTTGCGACTCTTCTGTAGATCAGTAATGACAGTGCATTATAACCATCTAAATACCTACATTTATAATTAATACAAACAAATACTTGAGAACATTTCGGCTGATGTTCGACAAAGTGTATGTGAAGATGAGAGGTATTTCTAACACATGCAGTTAGCGAGCGTCTCACAGTTACCAGACGGAGGTTCGAGTCTCCTTGTGCTGAATGGCCCACACGGGTTTATCGCTATTATCTCTTTCATTATAATATTTCACGCGTATTTTATTTGTATTATGATAAATGAGATTATTTAGTTTTTAATATTTATAGATTTTTCAATATTGAATATTTTTAAATATTAAATTTAGAGACAAAAATAATATAAAATATATGGATATAATTCACAAAGATATAAATATTCTATTATAAGATTTGTAATTGTTACAAATAATTTATATTCAAAATTTTCGATTTTAACTATTATTTTAACATTAAGATTTTATTATTTTCATTTCCGAAACCATATTAACTTTTTCTATTTTCCAAAAATATTCCCCCCCCAAAAAAAAAAAAATGTTTCAACAGCTATGCAGAAATGATCAATTACCGACTGTGACAGTAAAGCAATTAGTCATGATTTTGTGCTTGTTAGACCGGCACTGCCATTCACCACTAACCATCCTGACCGATGAAAGCAGCGACTGGCATACACAAGTTTTAATCACCGTGTTCCGCCGCGCTCAACCACTAAAAATTATCACACCCTTTTTTTTCCGGGAAAAGCCAAAAAAAAAAAAAAAAAAAAAAAAAAAAGCCACAGACTGAATATTTAACTACCAGGTTGGGTTAGGTGAGGTTTGTTAGGAAACGGGACAAGTGTTTCCTGACTCGGGTCTTAGTTATATGATGACCCGCCGCTGGAGCTTTTAGTCATCTGACCGAGGCCTTCCACTGGCTTACCGGTCCACCCTATCATTCTAAGACACATGTGTAAAACTTAGGAAACGTCATCCCGAACGTTTAGGCCTCACAGTAAGCTTCTTCAGTAGAATACAGAGGTGACTAATGTAGAGATATAAGAAGCGGTGGAAAGGTAAAGATTATTTGATCAGTCCATTAACCTTTATATAGTTTTAAGTTTGAGTCTCTCAGACTGAAGATGTGTTCAGCTTCACAGTCTTGAACAAGCCTGTGTAGGCAAAACGTTTCGGAATAAAGCTAGCTAACTGCTGCGTAATACATGTGTATTACCTATCAACCTGCTGGTATTGTACACCTACTTATTGTATACGTCCCTCATCCTCAATCTTGTTCTCTCTTTGTCCATCAATGTCCATCTATCTTCCCTACTGTCCTCCCAGCTGGTAACATGCTTCAACTTACCGTATTCTCGCAACAAATAGTTCTCTTCTGCTTGTAAATGATGATGATTATAGCAATGATGATTATAGTAATGTTACTTGTAGCAGTGATGCTCATTATATTGGAGATGATACTGCAGATAATGACGATACAGCTAAGTGATGCGCTTGTTGATTTTAAAAGCTATAATAAAGATAATGACGGTAGTGATGAGACGGGATGATAGTAATAAAGATGGTTATCGTGATGTATTGTTCATCTTAATGACGAATGTTACAACACACACACACACACACACACACACACACACACACACAGCGCGGCCTCCTAGACGTCTTGACAACCATCGTTAAAAACTAGAGCATCTTAATTAAGCCAGACTTGCAACTGTTGGCTAGACGGCAGCTGCTTTTATCACGACAGCAGCTGTCTGTTTGGGATAGCAGCAAGACCAAGAAACGAGTACCGTGTTTAATGTGTGTGTGTGTTATATATATATATATATATATATATATATATATATATATATATATATATATATATATATATATATATATATATATATATATATATATATGGGAGGTACAAACCTCTAGAACTTTACTGGGAACCCTCATCCTCAGAGAAGACAATAAACGTACCTCAGGGAAAACTCGAGGGTTCTCCCGGAGCTGTTTGAATATTTCTTCTCCTACCACTCCCTATATATTATATGAGTGCTTTATTAATAGACAGAAAACATTGACAGAAAACACAAACATGAACATGAATACATTGGTACAATATATCAAAGATTATGAATCTCCTCCAGCTCCTCCGAAGCCGGAAGCGAGCCCAGTATGCACCATGCGTTTCCCCTCTGGATGGCCACGCTGAGGCACTGAAACATGAAAGTGGCTGCCCTTGGGTCCCTGGTGGTCTCGATGAGTCTGGAACCCAGTTCTTTAAGGAAACGTTTGCATTTTTTCCCCATGATCCCAAGGTCTCTGATCTTACTGGGACAAATTGATACTGTTTGCTTATGTCCTTGACTTGCCAATCTTGTACTCGTCCCTGGTCAGCAGCTCCTCCCTGTCGCCCGACACTGTGATGGATGGGTGTCAGCCAGTGTCAATACACAGGTATAGTCCCATGCTAAGAATATGCCATTCTTCCAAGGATAGATGGTGATCCCGTCGGGGCGGTTTGCTGGGTTGTGGGTATTGTTGGCTGCTAGTGATCGGGGCTCTTTTCGGCTGGGTATCCATCTGTAGCAAGGGTTCTATTTATGTCATTGACTTCATTGTGTCTTACATGCCAGCCCTTGGTTTTGGAAGTTTAGACCATGTAGACCATATTGGTCGGCTTGCGCATCGCCGCAAATACACGACATATATATGTCGTGCCGATTAGGTAAAACTTGCGATTTTGGCTAAATAGCAACGCTCTTCTTGCCATATAAGACAAGCGAAAATTTGTGTATGCAATAATTTCCAAAAATAATTCTGAACCTAACGAAAAATTGTGTTTGTTTATTATTAATGTTACCGTATCTAAAATATATTTAGTTGGGTTAGGCTAAATTAAATTGCGCTTGTTGTAATAAGGTTAGGTAGGTTTTCAAAGTTTCTCTTGATACCAAATTATAAATTCTTACATTAACATAAATGAAAAAAATATATCTTTAAACGTATAAGAGAAAATTTTAGAAAGGACTTAATTTTAGATGAGTTCTTTGTAATTGACCAGTTTTACCTAATCGGCACGACATATATATATATATATATATATATATATATATATATATATATATATATATATATATATATATATATATATATATATATATAATAAAAAATCACAGTAAACAGGTGATATCAAAATATGCAAGACAACCACTATGAAAAAATAGAAGAATTCCAAGCGCTTTCGTGCTACCACATTATCAAGGAACTATATTGTTAGTGTGATGTGACTGTGAGGTGTATTCTGCCCTTTATAAGCCTTCTTTTCACGTTTCCTTTTATAGTTCCTTGATAATGTGAGTAGTCACGAAAGCGCTTGGAATTCTTCTATTTTTTTCATAGTGGTTGTCTTGCATATATATATATATATATATATATATATAGGATGGGGTTCACCTCTGGTGTAAATTGTGGGTCCCATAGCCTCGGAGAAGTGGATAAAAGGCTTCAAGGAAGAATATTTAGATTTCTTTCTGAAGCCATTTGAATATTCCACTTCCCCTACCACCCCATCTTTTGGATGTCTATAAACTTTATATAAGACAAAATACACTGACATGAATACAATAGGGAGTAAAACAACATAGATAACTCAAAGCTAGATGTCAAATCTTCGTCCAAACTCCCGGCAGTGGGCCGCGTGCCCAGAATGCTGCAGGCATTTCCCTCTGGATCGCAACACTGAGTCTCTGAAAGAGGAAGCTGGTCGCCCTGTGTCCTTGGTTTTTATGATGAGTTTTTCACCCAGCTCTTTGAGAAACTTTAGAGACACTTTCCCCATGCTCCAAGGGTCTCCGACCCTATTGGGATGAAGTATAGCAAGAGGGAAGTCCTTCTTGCCCCATCTCCAAGGGTCTCCGACCTATTGGGATGAGGGTTTTAGAGGGGAATATATATATATATATATATATATATATATATATATATATATATATATATATATATATATATATATATATATATATATATATATATATATATATATATATATATATATATATTTATATATATATATATATATTTATATATATATATATATATATATATATATATATATATATATATATATATATATATATATATATATATATATATATATATATATCCTCCTAATTAGAAAATGTCATTCACATCGAAAAATCAGATCAATCCTGAATCAAGTCCCCCCAAGAAAATCACTAATACTGGAGGATTAATTCTGTCATCTTTTGAGCAATACCCAGCCATTTAACCTTTTTTTGTAAGCAGAGACCAGAACTCTCTTCATTTACTTATATCCATTTACATATACCTAGGCCCGATCCCACACCAGGCCAACCTGATCTGTCAAGGCGGGTTTTGTTTGGTGGAATAGCAAGAGCGTTATGGGATGATACTTCCCGTGGTTTTGGTCTTGACAATTTCAAGTAGGGCGCAGCGTTTGTTCACTATACAACACTCCAGCTTTCCAGTGGTGGAGTGGTCCTTTTTTTTTCTTTTACAAAGGAGGGTATTTTTTTGAGCCTAGGAAAAAAATTTTTTTGGCTTTTAGGCCACAATTTACAAAGGCGCTGGGAAAAAAAAAGGATACATATATTTTACTTTTCTGCTTGCGTGTCTGTTTTTCATCGTTTTATATCAGTACGAGTGCTTTGGTTTTAAATTTGAGAATAAAACATTTTTCCAATTGACCTTCATAATTCAGTAGACATTCACAATGTGTGTGTGTTGTGTGTACTCACCTATTATTGTTGGGGGTCGATACATAACCCGGCCCCGCCTCTTCATGGCCGCTACTGGGTCACTTCCCGGGCCATGGGGCTTTATCATACCTTTCTTAAAAGCTAGATAACCTTCCTCCCTACATTTTTTCCCCCAAACCTTTCCATTTCGACCACTCTTGGGCCGGTGTTGTGTGTGTTTCTGTGTGTGTGTGTTTCTGTGTGTGTGTGTGTGTTTAAACTCCCCTGTGGTTGCAGGGTAGAGACTCGGCTCCTGGCCTCCCTCTTCACTGTCCGCTACTGGGCCTCTCCCCTGCTCCCAGAGCTTTTTTAACTCATCTTAAAGCTATGTTGGTTCCTGGATTCCACTACATCATTTGCTAGATATTCCACTTTCTGACTACTCTATGGCTGTGGGGAGTGAAACCCCAAGTGGAGAGAAAAATAAAAAAAAAGGAAATCATTTCCTTCCACTCATTGCCCTCAACATTCAAATTATACGAAGCAGATTTTAAATAACAAAAGATAAACCAAGTTTGGGGAAAAGGATTTCAGGACTTCAGCCTCGGTTTTCCGCCGATTTTTTCAAAATTTTTAAGGGATCTGATACAATCACAGCACCAAATTTTTTTATCTTATACTTGAATATAATTATTCTATATAATGTAAAGCTTCCCATTTAATATTATGTTATTACCCTTAAAATGTTGAAAAACAAACTGCTGAACTATCTTGGGTTTATAAAATTTTGGGGTTTAGGGTTCTTTAATGATGTCAACCATAGCTAGTTTTTTTTTTTTAATCCGACGATTATATCTTCAAAGTTTTTTAAGGAAGAGATACAATGTTTTGTGAGTCTATATTTTTTTTTTTCTTGCCTATGTATAAGGGAAAAATTTATCATCATGCGCAATCACTTTATTTCATAAAACTTGCCCCAGAATGGCCACAGCCTTAGGGTTGGCGACGCTGGGACCCCATACCGTTTAGGGTTAGGTTCAATTCACGTGGGGGTGTTGAGGTAACATGAAGTTGGAAAATAAAAAAGAATGACCAAAGGGTTTGGGGAAAAGGAAAAAGGGGGAAGCGGGGGAATTGCCCTCGCTCGGCATTCCCCGATAAGCGACTTTTCCGATTATTAACAAGGAAAAGGGTTATTAATATCCTGATAACCCAAGAAAGCCAAGCACTGTGATTATTTCTTTTAGCCTTTCGTTCTCCTCCAGGATGCGATCCCACAACAATCTATTTTTCTGCAAGGTAAACAGAGGCAGCAGTTTTAAGGAGACTTGTCTGCTTAATTCGCTCAAACAAACACTAGGTTCTTGTGGATTGAAAGCGAACGTTTTCCTTGCTCCAGTCACCACTAATTTTACCACCCCTCCCTCTCTATCAATCCTTTCCCTCATCCTTCCTATCCCTTTTTTTCTTCCCTTTCCCCTTTAAAATTTTAAAAAAATTTAATTTAAAGGGGAAAAATCACACACACACCCCGAAAAAGACGGGAAAAAAAAAAATTCTCAGATAACATCATGGAGGCAACAGAAGCCAAAAAAATGTTTAAAAAGCCCGGTGGTTTCCCCCCCAAAGCTGAAAAAAAAAAAATTTTGGTTTAAAAAGGGAAAATTCAAAACCCCCCAAAAAGGGGTTTTTGACAAAAAAAAAAAAAGTTTTGTGAAATAAAAACCAAAAAAGACGTTTCGGGAGGGGAAAAAAAAATATAAATTTTTTGGGGAAAAAATAGTAAAAAAATATAATTGAAAAAAGAAAGGGGAAAATGGATTTGAAGAGGGCCCCACTCCCCCTCATGAAGGCGCAATCAAAACCCACATCTGTAAACCCCAAAAATTTTTTTCCCCCCAAATTTTTTTTAAAGAAATTAGCAAAAATTATAACAATTATAGCATTTTTAAAATTTCACATATAAAAGGGGGCAGTATCCCCCGTCAAAAAGTATATTGAAAAAACCCAAAAAAAATTAGAATGCCCGGGGGAAAAAAATTTTTTGGGGGATATTAAAAAAGGGGAAAAATTAATCACGTTTTGCAACTTTTTTTGGACCGATAAAAAAAATTTAACAAAAAAGGGGCCCTCAGGTTTATTTTTCCCCCTCCCACAATATATATATATATATATAAAATATATATATATATATATATATAATATATATATATAAAAAAAACAGAACTCCTTGGGGAGGGGAACAAGGGATGGAAGGAAAGGAAAAAGGAAAGAAGGAAGAAAAAAAAAGGGTGGGAAAAAAAATGATGGATTACCTTTTTAAAAAAGTGGGGGAAAAGGGGGAAGGGGGGGCCCCCCCTGAAAAAAGGAAAAACCAAAAAGAACAAAAACCTTAAAAGCTGGGAAAAAAACCCCTTTTGTGGGCCCCGGATAAAAACCCTTGGGGGCCCCGAAAAAATTGCGCCCAACCCTGCTAAGGTTTTTTTAAAAAGAACGTAAAAAAAAAACTGTAAAAGCCCCCGCAAAAAATTAATTTTCATTATAATATATATATATATATATATATATATATATATATATAATATATATATATTTTTTTTTTTTTATCATTTAAAAAAACGTTGGGGAGGTTAGAACAAAAGGGGGAGAAAACTTTTTTGAATCCATATTGGGGAGGCTCAGGGGAATTCCCCGGGGAGGGGGGGAAACATTGGGGAAACCGGGCCCCCCAATTTCGATGCCCCCTGTGGCCGGTTTTTAAGCCCCAATTTTAAAAAAAGTATAAAATAGTAGTTTTTTAAAAAAAGGTACAAATACTCTAATTTTAAAAAAAGTATAAGTATTTCATATGGGTTGTCCCCTTTTGGGCAAAAATGTAAGAAATTATTTAGAAAATCATTAGTAATTGGGGGAAGTAACTGTAGTGTTGGGGATGGAGGTCCAAAATTCCCAAAGGAAAGTAGTCATGCAATAACCATTTGAAAGCTAAAAAAGGGCAGAAAAACCCCAAAGCTTTCCCCCTTTTAAAATATTAAATTTAAAAATATAAACAATCTTTAACTTTAACTTTTATTTCCCTTTTTCACGCTTTCGGCCCCAACCCCCGGCTGCGGTCCCCGGTTTCGAATTTTCCCCGGTTGAAATCATGACAAGGTTGGGGGTTGGGGGGGAAGGGGGGAGGGCCGAGATCCTGTTGCCGGCGGCAGCGGCGCAGGGGGGGGGGGGAGAGGAAATTTTATAATTTAAAATTTTCAGGGGCCAAAACATTTAAAAAAAAAATAGCCTTTTCTTCAGAAAAGATAAAAAATTAAATACTAGTGTTGTAGTAGTAGACTTGACAGTAGTATAAACAAAAAACTAGTGGTTACTTTATAAATTAGTTATTAATTAGCACTTCCACCCATTACTATAAAAACCAATATTCCCCTAAAGTAAATTTTTAAAAATATACCGGGGGGGAAGGCTAAAATTAAAAAAAATATCACTCCCCCGTCACCTTGTTTGAAAAATTTTAAAAATTGGGAAAAAACCTTCAAAAACCCCAACTTTTTGGTAAGTCGCAGGCAACCTTTGGCCCCGCGGGAAAGGGGGATTGGCTGAGGGGAGGATTTTGCCTATTTCGTTACAAGTTTGTCCGGAATTTGCTAAGGGGAAAAGGTTGTAAGCTAACTTCTTTTTTTCCTAAGAAAGGCCAAGATATGCCCCCTGTCTTCCGATCTTGGTTAGGTACACCAATTTTATCTTTTGGGGTTTTGTGTATCACTTTATTTTTCCCCGTCATCAACCCATCTTGTTTAACTACGCCCTGTTATTGAATTTAACCCTTCCCCCCTCTCCTTTTTTTGCCTCTGTACTTCATTATTCCAATTTGCCCACCCCTCTTGCATTCTTCATACTTCCATTTTTTCCCCTTTTTTTCCTTGCACTTTCCAACATTCAATTTTAACTTTCCAAATTCCTCCAGCTTCTATAACTTAATTTTTTAATCTCCAACAGCATTACACCATAACCCCCCTCCTAAAAAAAAAGACTTTTTTAAAGGGGGTCCTTGTACGAATAATAACAATATCAGTAAATAAACTAAAAGATACCATGTTAAAAAAAAAAGGGCCCAAGACAAAAAATGGGGGGAATAAAAAACCCGACCTATGTCTTCATGATGAACCTTGCCCCTTTTATAAAAAAAGGGTTATGGTGCTGACGTCGGACTGAGTGCAGCGAGCATCAAAAACTTCCGGGGAAAAAAAATGTCAACCTTTCCCCCCCCCGGAAAAACCTCGGGGAAGATGATCCCAGGAACAATCTTGTAGTAACCTTGGGGGCAGAGGACACCAAAAAAAAATTTATGAGTTCCCTTAAAAACTCGTTTTGTAAAAAGGAAAAACCCTTTTTTGCTAAAAATCATTTTAAAAAGTTATTTTAAAACCAGGAAATGCATAACTTATTTAAATTTCTATAATTGGGTTTCTTTTAAAATTTCCCCATTTTCAAATGAAAGGAATATTATCTTATTCAGGTAACAATTATAGTACAAAAACCCAAAAATGGTTATTCATTAAAAATATTCAGGTGTTTTTAAAAAAAATCGATAATCTTACATAGGTTAGATAAAGGTTTTTTTGGGGGGAAAAAGGACAAGTTTTTTCCTGACGCAGGTTGTCTTTTATGCCCCCCCCGCTCCTTTTTTTTCATTTTCTAATATACACAGACACAAAGGAAAAAACAAATCCACATCAGCCATCGGGGGGGATTAGAGAGGAGGGGTTAATATAGCATATGCTTTTGGGGTCACATGGGCCCCAAAATTCCAGATCAAAGGCATATAAATTTTCCCATTAAAACCCCCCACTCTTAAAAAGGGATCCGTAACACCAAAATCTCAGGGAAAAAAAACCCCTTTACTTGTCAATGAATATATGAATTTCGGGGTTTCCCGGCCCAATTTTTGGGTTTGTAAATATCTTTCCCCAAACCCTTTTAAAAATTCCCTTTTTTATATATATATATATATATATATATATATATATATATATATATATATATATATATATATATATATATATATATATATTACAAATTAAAAATAGTCATATAAAGAGGTATTTTTTAAAAAGTAACTGCATGATCTGTATTACTAATTTTAAAAAATCCGTCTGTTCATGTAAAGAAAAGGCACAATTCTACAAAGACAATTAAATCCATTTTAAAGGGGTAAATTTAATTTGCCTTTTGTCAGTGTAATCGTTTTTGAGTAATCTAATGGTATTGTTTGTGTTAAGTCTAGTGATAACTGGGAAAAGCCCAAAAGGGGGGTTTTTTTTTCCCCCAAAAGGGAACCCTCTTTGGTCCCAACCCCAAAATCACCCAAAAATTAAAAAAGCGGGGGGCCCTTAGTGGTTTCCACCCCCGCTTCCCCTAGTAACGGGGGGATCCCCCAGAATATAAACTACCCCTTTTTTTGTATAAAAAGCTTCTTTAAAATTTTTTTTGGGTATAATTTAAAAACTTTTGAAGAAATTAAGGAAAAAATTACACTTTTTTTCCCAAAAGTTTTTATAAAAATTAAGGGGAATTTTTTATAATATCCCCCTCAGTGCCTTTAAAAAGGAAAAAAAAAGTCCTCGGACATTAGTTCATGACATTCTTTGGGGGAACATTCCATAGTAAAAATTTTTTTTTACCCCCCCCCTTCAATCACCCCCCCCTTTTTGGGTCTTCCCTCCCTTTTTTTCCATCTCCTAAACCCCCGGGACTTTGGGATTTGAACCCATGGCGGGGTTTAAAAAACTCACCTCCTTATAGTCCCCACCACCCTCCCCTCCCCACCCCTTTGGTTGTCACATTCTGAGTGGTCACTTCACAGGGTGAGAAACTACACAGGGCTGATTCTGCAAGGACCATCTGCGGGGGAGCAACGTGGAGCTGAACGTCTGCCTCACAAGGGTATGTCAAGGCTTTTTGAAACCCCAAAATTTTTTTTTTCCCCAATAAAAATGCAATTTGAAGACTAAAATCGGGGGGACGTTTTCACACCGAGGTGTATATACACAAAGTTTTAAAGCTCTCACTATTTACTTTTACACTAATTTTTGTTTTAATTTCTATTTAATGGTTAGAAAATTTTTGACCAAAGTCCCCGGGAAATGCAGCGATGCAAAAGCCCAAAATAAACCCCCAAAAACTAAAAACTTAAAAAAAAGATTCTATAGACAAAAAGTCGTCCCCTCTTTAACCAGTAGCTGGTTTTACATCCAAATTTAAAAAAAGGGAAAAACGAAAAGCAACACAAAAAAATGTCCAAAACCCAAAAAACCCCCGGAAAATGTGGGAACATTTCCCTTTTTTAGTTGCAACGGGGGGAAAATTTTGATGGGTTTTTCCATTGTTCCCAAAATTTTTTCTGGCTAGAGACGGGGCAGAAACAAGCTAACAGTGTACCCCCAAAAACCCAACCCCCCCCCCAAAAAAAAAAGGGTTGGGAAAGGCAGAATTTTTCCAAAAAGATGGGCCCGAACGGGGGCACGTTGGGGAATTTTAAATGGGTGAATCACAGGGAAAAATTTAGTTTGTAAAATAGTGGGGGAAACCCGGAAGCGATGGGGGGGCAGGGGGCCCCTAAAATTTAAAAAGGGTTTATAAAGCCAGGGCCCCGGGAAAACCCGGGGGCGGCCAGTGAAGAGGCGGGGCCGGGGGCCCCCTTTTCCCCTGCAACCCCTGGGGGAGTAAAACTAGGTGGTACACACACACAACCAAGGGGGCCAGTGAAGAGGGGGGCCCCGGGGGGTTTTGCCCTTCCCTGAAAAAACCTAGGTGGGGTACAGGTGTGCGTGGAAAATGTAAAATTTTCCCCGGGAAACCCCCCCAAAACCCTCCAATACAGAATTTTGTAAAAACCCATCCTGGAAAAAACCGCCCAAAAATGTAAAACGGGGAAAAATAGTTTTACGTAAATATATATCATACATTTAAAAAGGGGAATTAATGTAACTGCATTTGCAATCAAATTTATGTATTGAGAAACAAATATTTAAAATATTATCCAACCACACTGCCTTCTTGATTAACATCCCCTCCGACTAAGGTTTATATTTTTTAAAGCCCCAAAATCCCCCCCCGAAAATTATTTTACTTTTTTCCCCATTTTTGCAAAAGTGCATGTCAAAAGATCTAGCCGGGGAGTAAAATTTTTAGTTCATAAAGTAAGGCAGGTCTGGCTTACAAAAAAATAACTTTCCTTTTTTCAGCAATATCAAAGCCCAAAAAAAAATGACTGGTTTTTGGGAAAGGGTTTTTGGCCTCCCCCCATATTCAGCCTCATAACTTTTCCCCCGGTTTGATTACCCCAAAAATTGGGGGGTTTTTTCCCAATTTTCCCCAACAACGTTCAATTTTTTGGGTTTAATTTAGAAACCCGAAACTTTTGAACATTGATTTTTTTATTTTTTTTTTTTTTTTTATTTTGGGGTATATCGCTTGTTTATTTTTAAAAAAAGGGGGGAAAAAAAAAAATTTAAAAATTTTCCCCAAAAAAAGGGGGATGAAGTACAAAAGGTGAAGGAGCTAAACATAACAGTACAAAAAAGCCCCCGGGGGTGACATGATAAACGTCTTGAATACTGCGAAGACAGGGAAGGGTTGTTAAAGAGCGGGGGAAAAAACCAAAGGGGAAAAACTTGAAGTTTAAAACACCCCAAGTAAAATTCCCCGGGGTTTTGATTACTTCTTGGGGTTAAGGGGGGGCAGGGGGAATGGAACGACCTGGGGAAAAAAATTAAATGGAAAACACAATTAAAGGTGAGAGGGCTCACGAAGCCAGGGAAAAGGGAAAAAAATATCGACCCCGGGGGGCGGGGGGGGCCGGAGGGGGCTCGGCCCCGCATTTAGGGGGGATATACCCCCCCACACACACATTTACTTTTAAATTTTACACAGAAAAAACACACGAAACTGACCCTGTACATATTCCGGGGCCCGGCCCCTCTATCGGGGAAGCGGCATACAAATATTAAATTACAGATCTTGCCTTTTAATTTCCCCGGTTTTTTCCCCCCCTCTGGTTCTCCCAGCCCCAAGGGCCAAGCCCCGGGTAAAACCAAACCCCCCACCCCCCCCCACCCCACACAAAACACACACACACACTAAATTAAAACCTGTCTTCACCCCCGTGACCCCCCCCAAAACCCCCGTTTCTTTTTTACCCCCTTCAGGGGAAATCAATATCTTATTATATTAAAAAACCAAGCATGGTTTTTTCCCCCTGGAATATTCAAAAGGTCGGGGGGTGTGGGTTTAAGGTTTGGGCAGAAAAAAAACCTTCTAATTTTTAAAATTTTTCCAAATTTTTGAGGGGAAAATTTTTTTAAAAACCCGACAAGTCTTTGAGGAATCAGTCCCTCATCAGCCTGGAGTCGATTTTTTAAACCCATCAATTTTTGGGGGGTCTCATTCTTCCTCATTTTTATTCTGCAAAAAAAACCGACGTACACTGCTATCTTGTTTCCCAGGGGTCTTACAATGTTTTGCAGAACGTTTTTATCAGGCCCCGGGGGGCCCCGGTCAAACCGGGCCGGGGGGGCCCCCAACACCCTCCAGGGACCCCGACCGGGAAAAGGCAGGCAGGCAGGCAGGCCCCCCCCGGCAGGCAAGAGGCAGGCAGACTTCAGACAAGCAGGCGGGGGGGGGATGCAGACTCCAGCCCCGACAGGCAGGAGACCCCCCGACGGGGGAGGGGGGTTTTAGACAGGAAAAGGGGGGGCCCAGGCAGACTCCGGGGGAGGCAGGCGGGGCCCAGGCAGGCAGGCGGGGCCGGGAGGCAGGCAAAAACCCCCGGGAGGCAGGCAGACTAAAACGGGGGGGCCCCGACCCCCGGGCGGGAAAGGGGGGGAAATCGGCAGGCAGGCGGGAAAGGGCCCCCAATTTTTCCCGGGGGGGCACTGTACTGTGACTGAAAAAAGGGTTTTTAAAGGAAAAATTTTTCCCCAAATCTTTGGGGAAATATAGGCGTTTTCCCCAAAAAACTGGGCTTCCACCCACAAATGGCTCTTGTACAATTTTTTTTCCCAAACTTGAAAAAAAAACAAAAGTTTAATGGGGCATTGTCTTACATCCTCGCCCCTTCCATTTCCCCGAGGCGGCCCCCCGGGGCCGGGGGTGTTTACTATTTCCTTTTTTTTTTCCGTAATTTTTAGGTTTTTTGGAAAATTTTCTCCAAATGAATTTTAAAGAATGCATGACGGAACCAGACTTTTCCTTCCCCGGGGTTTCTGTTTCCACATTCTTTCATCCCTTTTGGGATTCTTTGGGGAAAATTTTTAGAAACTTTGAGGGGGCCAAGTAGTTTCCCCCTTTTTAAAAATTCAACAACTGGCGCATGTTGGCGTGTTCCATTTTTTGAGATTTTTTTTGTTTTGGGTGTCACTGAGTTTCTCCCGGGGAAAATCATTGAATCCCCACAATTTTTACCGTTTTGGGGAAAAACCCCCAACGATCACTTGATTCCCCCAGGGGCGCGCTTGAAAAGGCCATCACTAAATACCTCGTGAGATAACTAAAACGCTTTTTTATCTTTTTAATGATGTAAAATTTGTGGCAAGACAAAAAATGCTGAGCCAAAATGATATTCTTTTAAGTTTTCCTTCTATAGGCTGGAATCTGCTGTATACTGGCGGGGCCCCTTAAGGTAAGGGAAAAGCTGAGATGGCAAAGGTCAAAAATTTCCACTGCTTGTATACATCAGTCATCTGAACTACTGGGGAAGCCTTAAGTCCCTTCCTTGTATTCCTTGGAACATAAGGGAATAAAAACATAATTTAAAAAGGAAAATCTGGGGGTCTTTTAAAAAAGGATAACCAAAAAACCCCCCAAAATTACAAAAAATTTGCAGAAAGGAAAAAAAATCCCTAAAAAAAGGGGCGACAAGTCGCTAAAAGAACCCCCAATGAGTATCTGGGGAATCCCAACCAAAACACCCTCCCTCCCCCCCTGGATATTACACCCAGGGGCGCCCATATCTTAAGGATTGTATAAAAAAAAAAAAGCAGAAAAACGGGGCCCCTTATCGTCAATGTAATGAAGGGACCCTTTTTAAACGAAGCCCCCTGAAACGTTGTTCTGCATACTGTTTTATACCAAAAATTAAAAAAATTTTTTAAAAGGCGAGTTCCCCCCCCCCTTAACCCCCCCCAAAAACTCTTCTGATCCCCAAGTCTCTGGTATTATCCCCCGTGGGGGTTTAGGGCTACATCCACCCCCGCGAGACCGGGGGTTTTCTTTTTAAACAACAACAAAAAACAAACATCCGACACCATTTCCCCCTTTCTTCCCCCGCCGCTGCCTTTTTACCCGCTACCCCTTCCTCTCTCGAGCCCACAAAGCCTTTCTGGGGCCCAATTTTTTTCCCCGGCCTTGGTTTTGTGCTCTCCAAAAAAAAAATAAAGGGGGGAGGTTTTTAAAGGGGGTTTCCCCCAAAATCTGAGATAGTAGAGGCTCTTCCGGGGGTTCTTTCCCTTTTTTTGTTAATGAATAGGTCGGTTCAATGACTTTACTGAAATGCCTTAACAATCAAGTAAAGGTTTTTATTGCAAAAATCTATTTGAAAAAAGGTACCTTTTTTTTAAAAAAAAATTTGTCTGGGAAATGGTGGGCCAAAAAATTTTTCCCTTAAACATACTTCAACAATATACATAAATAATCTTTTTCCCCTTGTTACGTTTTTTAATATATAATTTTGGGAAAAATCTAGAGGAATGTTCCTAAATCCCACATTTATAATTCCTTACGACTGTGGGAGGGATGGTTAAACGTGCAATGAAGCTCGGAATGAGGGGAATATGTACGATTAGAGATTAAACTATCTATATCTATCTTCCATTGTCTAGTTAAAAATACCAACAGACCCCAAAATACTTTCAAAAAAACCCTAGGTGCTTCCAACAAAAAGTTTACCTGCCAGGTTGCAACAGCGTGACTGGGGAAAAACCGGCTCCTAACCCCGGTAATAAATGGGGCCAAGGGGTCCTTGAAACAAATTTTACAGGTAAACACATAAACCCCCCAGAGCTCGGGGACAACGGGGGCTTCACAATCCTCTCTCTTTCTCATTTGCCCGGGGTTTCAGCCCTCTTTAACGAGATGGCTAAAAAAAAAAAAGTCTGGGAAGAACATCTTCGGGTTGGGGCCCACAGTGACAGGCACAGACCCACAAGTTTGGGGCATCTTCCCCCGTTTCTAGACGGTGGAGGAGCCAAAATTTTTGTGGTAAACCAGACAAAAAAAATAGGGGAAATTTAAGATTTTTTTTTTTTAGTGGATAACAGCAAAGATATGCCATTGATCGGGTTATCATATGAACAACTCCAGCGTAAGGATACATTTTTTTCCCTTGAAAAAAACAATCCCACACGACATCCCCACCACGGGAAAACCGCAGGACACCCCTCATCTTCTGTTTAATTATGGTACATTCATTTTTTTTCCAAAAAGGGGAGCCATTTTTTTTTTAAACACGAACCCGCAACTGGCCCCAAACACTGCCCTTTTTTAACAAAATTTCCCCCCGTGAATGAACGATGTTGAAAATATTGGTCCCTTTGCTGAGTTACATCTTAGTGTGTTTACAACATTCTTGATTTTTACTGGGTTATTCTGCATCGTTTTCTTCTTCCATAGGGAGTGATTTCGGAGAGCAGAGACCACTTCCCAAATTTTCAAGGTGTATATTATATATAGTCAATATTACATTCCAGGGAGTACAGTTTAAGGGATTACATGTTTAACTGAATTTGTACAGGCAGCAAAAACCAGGTATCCGCACAACAGCTGAATAGACATCAGTTACTCAAGGGGGTGAATCAGGTATCCATACCAGCTGGGGTCAGACATCCCTGCGCGAGAGGTGAATCAGGTATCTATTACACATTAAATTGAATCAGACATCCACTGAGCGAGGTGAATCGGGTATCTTTACACATCGTTTTATCAGGGCATCCACTGAGGAGGTGAATAGGGTATCCATTCCCCAACAAGAGGTGGCATTACCCCCAGCCCCCCAATCAAATGATTTAAAGAAGACATAGTTTATGCAGTCTCTCTCCGGAAAAAAGCAGAGAAACGTGACGTTTATATAATATGAATGTCTTAATGAGCTTGCAATGAAAAGATGGCGCTCATTTTGGTGCAAATTAATTTTTTTTTCCAGTATGAAAATTATGGAAATTGCTTTAACTGCTTAAAACTAATAAATTTAAATTTAATACCCCGTACGAAGTTTTATCTGACATACAATATATCAAATAACGATTTAATCTGGAAAACACAAATTCAAAGTGAATTATACCTTTACCTTTGATATACCTTTTTAAGAGTTTCAAATACTCCTCTGGGCCGGCCTGGGCCCAGGTCTCTTGGGCTTTACAACAGGTTTTTGGCTGGGGGCCCGCTGCCCCCATATCCATGCCTGGTTGATCTGGCACCATTGAAGATATTTTCGTTTCCTCTTGAAGCCCACACTGGTTCCAGCCGTGTTTCGGATATCTTCTGGAAGATGTTGAATGTCCCCCGGGCCCCGGATTAAACAGTGCTCCCGTATTTCCACCCCACCCTGCTCCTCACTTTTATTTTACACCCAAAATCTCTCCTCCAGTTTTTTATGGGTGGGTTGGGACCAGGCCCTCAAGACTTTCCATTATATATTATCAAACACAAGAACCGCCACTTGTAGAAACTAACCTTGAAGCTACAAACACGATTTATATCTTTATTGGGGAAATAAAATTTACAAACACATGGGTTATCTCCTATTTATTATATAGTGACACAGGTAAGAGTTATTTAATAAGATTGACCGTCCTCACCAATGTCAAAACATTTTAAATAAATGGTTAAAATACCGACACAATGGAAAAAATAAACACATAAAGCAGAAATGTGATCCTTTATTGCCCGTTTCGCCCACGCAGTGGCTATCGAAGTCACACAGATCTACCTGGAAAATGAGCAACATGGAGATATATATAGGGTACGTCAGGTGGAGAATGCTGGGTCAGGGAAATGCTGGGTCAGGGGAGAAAGCTGCATGCGAGTCTAAAAGTAATGTGATAGTTGAAAACATAGTGTGACTTAAAGGACCGGGGCAGTGTACCATTTTTGAGTTCTAGGGGGGATAGCGTTGGGTTTTGGGAAATAGGTTCCCGCTATTTTTAGAAACCGTTGTTCTGGTTGAAGTTGGGTATACAGATATTATGTTCTAGGATTTTCGGTATTGCGTTTCTTCTCTGGCGATGAGTCTTGGTTTCTTAGTTGTTTTTAAATGGTTTTTAAATTTCGGTTGAACAGGCCTTTCTTGAGTCGTCAGATCTGCCTGCGTACTGGTGTTCTGAAACGTGTTTTGGTTCTGGATGTTTCGCCAACGTTAATTAAAATTTTACCCCTTAATGATTGGTTTTCCTGTCTGTTACTGGTAATGTCCTTAATGGTGGTGGATGGGAGGTGGATACCGGAATGAGGAAACTTAGAAAAAATGTTGGAAACTTGTTTGGAAATGGAGTTGGTGGGAAGGATATGTATCTCTTCTCAGCAGTTTTTTCTGGGGGGTTGAAGATGTTTTGCCGTCGTCTGCAGTCTCTAATGGTACGAGGATAGTGAAGTTTGGAAAAAACTTGTTCAATGAGGGGAGCATTCTTCTTCAAAGGACTCTGCCAAAAATTCTGGTGCGCGCGGGAAAAATAAATTCACCACGTTTAATTTTGTTCTTGGTGAGGTAATGGGAAGATGGGTGTTATTGTGGTTTTCGATAACTTTAAAACGAAGTTCATGGTCAGCTTTGCAGAAAGAACATCAAGGAAAGGAAGAGTGTTGTCGACTTCTTCTTCAAATGTAAACTGGATTGATGGCTCAACCTGGTTGAGTTCGTGTTGGAACTTAACGTTGAAGCGTCTGGGGTTATGATGAGAATGTCGTCAACATAACGAAGCCAGGTGACAGAAGGGATAATAGTGGAAAATCGTTTCGGCTTCCAAATGTTCCATATAGGGTTTGCAAGGACGGACTAAGGGCGTCCATGGAGTCAAAGTTTGCTGAAAGATTTGGGTTTTTGAAAAGAAACATGTAAAGCCCACAATATCAAGGTCGATGAAATCGCTTTGGAGAAGATCAAGCGAGTCGCAATTTTCCGCAAGAGATCGATAGCTTGTGTAGTATTTACTTTTTGAATAGGATGTTGCATCAAGGTAGAGTTTTTGTTTCTGATTTGAGGTTTGAATGCGATTGAGGGTCACCAAGTGTTTGAGATGTGCTGGACTGATGGGCCCAAAAGTTTGGAGAGGTGTTGGAGAATTCCCCGAGATTTGGTGGGGAATTTTCAGCAAATTATACGTTGGCGAAACATCCAGAATACAAACCGATTTCAGAACACCAGTACGCAGGCAGATCTGACATTTAAGAAATGCCTGTGTTCAACACCGAAATTAACCAACCATTTAATCAACTACAGAAACGCAAGACTCCCTCGCCAGAGAAGACAACACCAATACCGAAAATCCTTAATCATCACCATCTGTATTCCAAAAAAACTTCAACCAGAACCCGGCCTTTCAAATTGAACCTTTGCCCAAAAAACTTCTTTTAACGTATCCACCTAGAAATCGAATGGCACACTGCAGGTCCTTTAAGTCACCTATGTTTTTCAACTTCACCCTACTTTTAAGACTCACATGCAGCTTTCTCCACCTGACCCAGCATTCTCCACCTTTACCCAGCATTCTCCACCTATTTTACCCTATTATTCCGTTGCTCATTTTCCAGGTAGATCTGTCTTACTTTGATAAAGCCCACTGCGGGGCGAAACGTTGCAAAAAAAAGGATCATTATACTGCTTATGTGTTTATTTTTTTTCCAAAAACATTTTTTCAATGTTTTGGGTTACCAGATAATCACTGCCAAATTCCTTTCTTTTTTACCTATTTGTAGTTAAATATACGATTTTATAGTCTTTGTAACCTTTCCTAACCTGCCACATAAATATACGATTCTATAGGCTTAGAAAAATACTTTATCCTGCCAAATAAACAATGTTAATTAACCAACCTTTTAAAAATTTTTTTTTTTTTGGAGACGTTCAGAATTTGAGGTGGGAATGTGTAAGAAAAAAATGAGAAAAGCTGTTGCCAAAAGAAAATTTTTGGAAAACTTAAGAATTTAATAATATCTACCCAGGCGCACTTCCCCCCCCCGACACTCGCCAACACCCTCACTTCCACTCCTAACCACAGGTGGCAATGTTTGTGTGGAGTGAAGTTAGTCAGGGAGCCCGCCAGGAGTTCGGGGAAGCCGTGAGACCACACACACACACACACACACACACACACACACACACACACACACAGGTTTTTTAAATAATACTTTAAAAAATTTCCTTGGAATTGGCTTTTCTGCAACAGCGTGGAATATTATCAGGACATTCACTAAATTTTTACACACAATTTAAACATTTGACTGTATGAGAGAGAGAGAGAGAGAGAGAGAGAGAGAGAAGAGAGAGAGAGAAGGAGAAAGGAAAAAGGAAGGAACACACTGCAGAGGCCTGTTGGCCCATTTAGGCAGGTCCTTCACAACCGTCCCACTAACAGAATATTTGCTCACCCAATTTTCAATGCCCCCAGAAATAAGCTTTGACAATTCTCCCTATGCCATGCCCCTCAAATCCAACCCCTCACCAGGGGTTTATCCAAACCTAAATTTGAAACTACCCAAGGTCTAGTTCAATAACCCTACTAGGGACTGTTCACCCATAAACCCACCCTATTTCCAAACCAAAAATTTTTTATATCTTTCTAAATCAAACTTATCTAATTGAATCCATTATTGCGGGTTTCTCTTGGGGGAAATCCTCAAGACCTTATTTATATCCCTTTGTTAACCATTTTCCCTTTATCCTCGATCATGTCTCCCCTCATTCTACGTCTTACAAGTGAATGTAATTTTGGATTTTTCAATCTTTCTTCGTAAGGAAGATTTCCAATGCTATGTATTAATTTAGTCATTCTCGCTGAATGTTTTCTAACGAATTTATGTCCTTCTGTAATATGGAGACCAGGAGCTGAGCTGCGTAATCTAGGTGAGGCCTTACTAATATGTAAAAAGCTGAATATAACCCTGGACTTTTTGCTAACACTTCTTGATATAAATCCCAGTAATCATTTGCCTTATTACGTACGCTTCATTGCTGTCTTGGTTTAAGGTTGCTGCTTACCCATCACCCCCAAGTCCTTCTCCAAACATGGCTAAGTTCTCGTTATTTAACTTATAAATTGCGGGTTATGGACACTCCCGAGCTTCAGAACCCATTTATCACATTGAACTGCATCTGCCACTTTTTACACGAATTAATTTGTTTAAATCTTCCTGAAGTTCTATGACATCTATGTTTGAATCAATTATCCTCCCCATCTTCGTGTCGTCATGAATTTGCTCATATAAATAGTAATTCCCCTCATCAAGGTCATTGATATATTATAAATAAAATGGGCCTAAGATTGACCCTTTTCCCACTTGTTACAAGTCCCCATTCAGTTTCCCCATTTATCACACTTTGCTTCCATTGGGAGCCATGACTCCGATCCATGAAGCCCCTTTTAATCCCAGAGCTGCCACTTTTACAGTCTCTGGTGCGGAAATTTATCAAAACCCAACAAAGTCTAAATAAACAATATCGAATTCTTTATCGTGATCAAAGCCTCAAAGCTTTTACTGAAGAAGGTTAATAAATTAGATAGGCAGGAACGGCCCCTCGGAATCCATGTGGGATCAAATCAAATTATGGTTATCTAGATGGCTTCTAATAATACTTTTTAATTGACTCAGTAATTTGCCTACAATTGAGGTCAGGCTTTTGGGGGTAATTTGACGGGTGACTTGTCCCCTGCTTTAAAAATAGGAATTACATTAGCCATCTTCCCATATCAGACACACACCTTTTGAAAGATAAATTAAAAATGTTAGATATTGGTTCACAAAGAGAGAGAAAAAAAGAAAAGAGAGAAAAGAGGAAAGAGAGAGAGAGAGAGAGAGAAAAACCTGGGCAACAAGGTAATTGACACGTTCTGTCAACTTATTCAGTAGTGAATTAATATAAGGAGGAAGCAAATGTATTTTTTATTTAATTCAAAAAACACACCAGCATTATTCTTTTCAAAAAAAAAGCAGCTATTAGTAAAAATGTTAAATTTTATCCACTAAAACATAAACATTAATATGTATATAAATACTGTATCATTAACTCAACAACCACCAATGAATAAACCCGAACTCCCCAGCACCCCAGTAGTCACTTACACCATAATTTAAAAAACTAATTGCACCATTTACACTACTAAGTGCCTTAGGAACACTATTATACTACTGTATAAACACTGCCATTTGCCTAACTGCAACACTTAACATCAATAATGTTGCATAAATATCACTAATGGGGGTTCAACACCTGTCTCCTGAAATGTCCCTGTCTTTGTTTCCTCCGTCCCACGACAAGTAAAATGAATCTCAACCAAGACACAGGGAAACCCTTCCAGGGGGATCAAGGAAGTCAGGAAAGGTTAGTCAAAACGCAAATTTAACACTTGTCCTGTTTCGACAAACCTTACCAAAACTTAACCGCAAATTTACCTTTAGACACAGTTCCTCAGGCTTCACGAAATTTCCGTTTTTACCAAAGTTTCCTAAATTAACATGCTACGCAAGAATCCTCGTTACGCAAAGTTCTTCGTATCGCTACACTGCAGCATAGCTCTAAGATTTATCACAAGACAAGAGTCTGGAAAGAAACCTTAAAGAATAGGCAAAGAATATACAAACAAAACATACAAAGCTGGACAAAAGGCATGGGGGGCTAAAGAAGACACTGCATATTAAAGCAATGTAGAAGACACACAGTAAAGAATGCATTAGATTAAAAAAAGCACAGTGTATAATTAAACAGTTGAAGAAAGTACAGTGCATAATATACCTAAAAAAGGCAAGGTGCTTCATACAACTATACAAGACACACGGCATCATAAAGCACAATCAAGTAGCTTAAAAAATTTTTTATTATTGAGTTATCTTGGGGGAAAGATATCTTTTTTTTAATTTGATGAACCCCTTTATTTCCGATCACATTTTTCCCCCCTAATTCTGACTGACAACTACGAGAGAGAACTGGGGGCCCAAAGGGGAAAGTCCCCGTATCATGGCGTTTTCTGCCACACCCTTCCTCAGCCCCAACCCCCCTTTTTTGGAATTTCGAAAAAACGTTTTCCCCCTTCCCGCCCACACCCCAGGGGGAATCAAACCCCCCCATTGTTTGAAACCTCTTTAACACCATCGCCCAAAAAAATTTTCAAACTGTTTTCCCCCTGCTAACATTTTTTTTTTCAAAAATAAATAAAAGCCAGTTTAGGTCGGGCAAAAACTTTAAAAAAATTTGCGACTCGTAATCACTGTTCTCGTAATTTTTTCCCCCCGTAAAATCGTCAGGCCCCCTTTTCAACTTTTTCCCCAAAAAGGCCCCTTTCATTTTCCGGGGCCCGGGGTGTCCCCCCAAACCCCAGACCAAGCGTGTCCTCTCAGCCCCGGGACCAAGCGTGTCCTCTCAGCTCCGGGACCAAGCGTGTCCTCTCAGCCCCGGAAGGTGCTCCTCCAGCCCCGGGACCAAGCGGGGGTCCTCTCAGCTCCGGGACCAAGCGTGTCCTCTCAGCTCCGGGACCAAGCGTGTCCTCTCAGCTCCGGGACCAAGCGTGTCCTCTCAGCTCCGGGACCAAGCGTGTCCTCTCAGCTCCGGACCAAGGTGTCCTCCCCAGCCGGGACCAAGCGTGTCCCTCAGCCCGGGACCAAGCGTGTCCTCTCAGCTCCGGGACCAAGCGTGTCCTCTCAGCCGAGACCAAGGGCCTCGCTCGGACCAAGCGTGTCCTCTCAGCCCAGACCAAGCGTGTCCTCTCAGCTCCAGACCAAGCGTGTCCTTCAGCTCCGAGACCAAGGTGTCCTCAAAAACCCGGCCCGCGTGTCCCCTCAGCTCCGAGACCAAGGTGTCCTCTCAGCTCCGAGACCAAGCGTGTCCTCTCAGCTCCGGGACCAAGCGTGTCCTCTCGTCCGGGACCATAAGAACATAAGAAGAACATAAGAAAGGAGGAACACTGCAGCAGGCCTGTTGGCCCATTCTAGGCAGGCCTTTCACATTCCATCCCACTAACAGAATATTTGTTCAACCTAATTTTCAAGCTACCCAAAAAAGTTTGATAATTTTATTTACTAAGAACATAAGAAAGGAGGAACACTGCAGCAGGCCTGTTGGCCCATTCTAGCAGGTCCTTCACATTCCACCCCCACTAACAGAATATTTGTTCAACCTAATTTTCAATGCTACCCAAGAAAAAAGCTTTGATAATTTTATTTACTCATGTGCAATTCCCTCAAACCCAAACCCCCTTTCACTCATGAATTTATCCAACCTAAATTTAAAACTACCCAAGGTCCTTGCTTCAATAACCTATAGGCAGACTGTTCCACTCATCAATACCCTATTTCCAAACCAATACTTTCCATATCCTTTCTAAATCTAAACTTATCTAACTTGAATCCATTATTATGGGTTCTCTTGGAAGATATTCAAGACCTTATTTATATCCCCTTTGTTAATACCCATTTTCCACTTGTATACCTCGATCATGTCCCCTCATTCTCTCTTACAAGTGAATGTAATTTAAGGGTCTTCAATCTTTCTTCGTAAGGAAGATTTATAATGCTATGTAAATTTAGTCATTCTACGCTGAATGTTTTCTAACGAATTTATGTCCATTCTGTAATATGGAGACCAGAACTGAGCTGCGTAATCTAGGTGAGGCCCTTTCTAAAGATGTATAAAGCGTAATATAACCCCTGGACTTCTTTGCTAACACTTTTGATATAAATCCAGAATCTATTTGCCTTATTACGTACGCTTAGGCATTCAATTCCCCACTCAGGGAATTCCACTCAAATCCAACCCTTTCACTCATGAATTTATCCAACCTAAATTTAAAACTACCCAGGGTCCTTTCTTCAATAACCCACAGGCAGACTGTTCCACTCATCAACTACGCTATTTCTAAACCAATACTTTCCTATATCCTTTCTAAATCTAAACTTATCTAACTTGAATCCATTGGGGTTCTCTCTTGGAGAGATACCCCCAAGACCTTTTATATCCTTTGTTAATACCCATTTTCCACTTGTATACCTCGATCATGTCTCATAAGAACTCTTCAGCTCCGGGACCAAGCGTGCCTCTTCAGCTCCGGACCAAGCGGTCCTCTTCAGCTCCGGGACCAAGCGTCCTCTTCAGCTCCGGGACCAAGCGTCTCCTCTTCAGCTCCGGGACCCAAACGTCTCCTTTTTAGTCCGGGACCAAGCGTCTCCTTTCAGCTCCGGGACCAAGCGTGTCCTCTTCAGCTCCGGGACCAAGCGTGTCCTCTTCAGCTCCGGGACCAAGCGTGTCCCCCTTCAGCTCCGGGACCAAGCGTGTCCTCTTCGCCCGGGACCAAGCGGGCCTCTTCAGCTCCCCGGGGCCAAGCGTGTCCTCTTCAGCTCCGGGACCAAGCGTGTCCTCTTCAGCTCCGGGACCAAGCGTGTCCTCTTCAAGCTCACCAAAACATTTCTTCACAAGACTCGCCGCATTCTGAGGGAATCAGAACTAGGAAAGAAACTTCTACACACCATTCCCAGCAACCCCAGACCTGCCAGAATGTCGGTCTGCCAAAAACTCACAAACCAGGTATCCCATTGAGGCCCATATCCCCGGAATAGGCAGTGCTCCCCACCAAATCTCAGGAATTCTCCAACACCTCTCCAAACTTTTGGGCACCATCAGTCCAGCACATTCAAACACTTGGTGACCTTTTTCCCCAACCGCATTCGCAACATCAACATCAGAAACAAGAAACTCTCCAGCCTTGATGTAACATCCCTATTCACCAAAGTACCACTACAAGCTATCGATCTCTTGCGCAGGAAAATTGACGACTCGCTTGATCTTCCTTTCCAGCCAGCGATCTCATCGACCTTGTTGAACTATGGGGCTTTACATGTTTCTCTTTCAACCAACTCTTTCAGCAAACTTTGGACTACCCAGGGGATCGCCACTTAGTGCCGTCCTTGCGAACCTATAATGGAACATTTGGAAGCCGAGCGTTTTCCACTATTTTCCCTCTTCTGTCACCTGCTTCGTTATTTGACGAATTCTCATCATAACTCCCAGACGCTTCAACGTCAGCTTCCAACACGAACTCAACCAGGTTGAGCATCAATCCAGTTTAACTAGAAGAAGAAGCACAATACTCTTCCTTTCCTTGATGTTCTTCTCTGCAAAGCTGACCATGAACTTCGTTTAAATCTATCGAAAACCTCCAATCAACAGATCTTCTCCACTTCTACTTCACCAGGGACACCAAAATTAAACGTGGTGTAATTATAGGCTTTTCCTGCGCGCACTCAGAATCTGCAGCAGTGAGTTAAGAAGAATGCTCCCTCATTGAACAAGTTTTTTCCAAACTTCACTATCCTCGTCATTTCATTAGAGACTGCAGACGACGGGCATTAAACATCTTCAACACACCCAGAGAAGACACTGCTGAGAAGAGATACATAGCCCTTTCCCCACAACTCCATTTCCAAACAAGTTTCCAACATTTTTCTAAGACCTCATTCCGAGTATCCACCTCCACCCACCACCATTAAGGACATTACCAGTAACAGACAGGAAAAGCTTCAATCCACGGCAGGGGTATACACAATCCCTTTAATGGCTGCAGCAAATTATACGTTGGGAAACATCCAGAGACCTACAAACACGCATTTCAGAACACCAGTACGCAGGCAGATCTGACGACTCAAGAAATGCCTGTGTTCAACACCGAAATTTACACAACCATTTAATCAACTACAGAAACGCAAGACTCATCGCCAGAGAAGACAACACGCAATACCGAAGAATCCTAGAATCATCACTCATCTGTATATCCAACAACTTCAACCAGAACAACGGCTTCTACAACATAGCTGAACCTATTGCCAAGAAACTTCTTCAAGCTATCCCACCTAGAACTCAAGAATGGTACACTGCAGGTCCTTTAAGTCACACTATGTTTTAACTATCACACTACTTTTTAAGACTCACATGCAGCTTTCTCCACCTGACCCAGCATTCTCACCTGACTGTCCCTATATATATCTCCATGTTGCTCATTTTCCAGGTAGATCTGTCTGTGACTGATAAAGACCTGCGTGGGCGAAACGTTGTCAATAAAGGATCACATTATACTGCTTATGTGTTTATTTTTCCATTGTGTCGGTATTTTATACCATTTATTTCCAGCTCCGGGACCAAGCGTGTCCTCTTCAGCTCCGGGACCAAGCGTGTCCTCTTCAGCTCCGGGACCAAGCGTGTCCTCTTCAGCTCCGACTAGGCGGGTTGGTGGAACAGCTAAACACACCCCTTATTAACTTCATTTGTACAATTAACATAACTAAAGTTTCCAAACAGCCATTTTGAAAACTCTTGGAACCAAGAATAAAACTATCTGTTACGATAAAAAGAATACACAAATACCTACACAGTGCCACTTAGATATCTTTCAAGAAATGTCTCACTCTATGAATTAAATGATTATAGGTCTAAAAATTTTGTCAAGCATTTAAACCAACTTTAAATATATTCCAAATAATGTGAAACGTGAATTCTAAAATACAGGATATTGTTAAATCTAAAACATGATCTCCAAAGCCTCTTCTCAACGTGATGTCTATGAGAAATAAAACAAAGCTAACACCTGCAATACCGAGCCTGAATACATTGTGTAGTTCTTGTATAAGGACGTAGTTGACAGTATAAGATCTTTAAAACCAACTACCAATTTACTTTTCTAATTATGACTCAGAGTACTGGGATATCTAGATTTTGTTTCAATTTTTCGTTTTGTTTTTTTTTCCTCAAAGTAAATTAGACTAATATCCGAGTCACAACAAATGTCTCAGAATTCAAACTTTCTGAAATTTTCAGGATCCAGAAATAAGTGGAAAATTGGCCTACTTTGTTAAGTTACGGACTGAATCAATTACTCGTCCATCAATTAAAAAAATAACTGATGGTAAGGGGAGCTCCAGCGAGCCTTGTAAAGTATTTCTTGTGCGTGTGATGCAAGCATGCGATGGCTCTGAGCAATGCATTTGTTCACGCGTGCATGCGTGCACGTACGTGTGTGTATGTGGTGTGTGTGTATGTGGTGTATGTGGTGTGTGTGAATGTGGTGTGTGTATGTGGTTTGTGTGTATGTGATGTGTGTGTGGTGGGTGTGTATGTGGTGTGTGGTGGTGTGTGTGTGTGTGGTGTGTGTGTGTGTGGTGTGTGTGTGTGTGGTGTGTGTGTGTGGTGTGTGTGTGTGTATGTGGGTGTGTGTGGTGTGTGGTGTGTGTGTGTGTGTGTGTGTGGTGTGGTGTGTGGTGTGTGTGTGTGTGTGTGTGTGTGTGTGTGTGTGTGTGTGTGTGTGTGTGTGTGTGTGTGTGTGTGTGGTGTGTGTGTGTGTGGTGGTGTGTGTGTGTGTGTGTGTGTGTGTGTGTGTGTGTGTGTGTGTGTGTGTGGTGTGTGTGGTGTGTGTGTGTGTGTGGTGTGTGTGTGTGTGGTGTGTGTGTGTGGTGTGTGTGTGGTGGTGTGTGTGTGGTGGGTGTGTGTGTGGTGGGTGTGTGTGTGGTGGGTGTGTGTGTGGTGGGTGTGTGTGGTGGGTGTGTGTGTGGTGTTGTGTGTGTGGTGGGTGTGTGTGGTGGGTGTGTGTGTGGTGGTGTGTGTGTGGTGTGTGTGGGTGTGTGTGGTGTGGTGTGTGTGTGTGTGTGTGGTGTGTGTGTGTGTGGTGTGTGTGGTGGGTGTGTGTGTGTGGTGGGTGAACATAAGAACATAAAAAGAAGAACACTGGCAGGCCTACTGGCCCATGCGAGGCAGGTCCAATCTCCAACGGCGCCCCGACCCAGCCAGGTCAGGTTACATTCATAAAGGGGGAACACTGCATCTGACCTAGCACAGGCTAGTAGGACAACTCACACCAACCGCACCCACTCGTATAATTTCTAGTGACCACCTGGTCAGCCGACCACCTGGCAGCCGACCACCTGGTCAGGTGGTGGGTGTTGGTGGGTGTGGTGGTGTGTGTGTGGTGGTGTGTGTGGTGGTGTGTGTGGTTTTGGGTGTGTGTGTGGTGGGTGTGTGTGTGGTGGGTGTTTTGTGTGGTGGTGTGTGTGTGGTGGGTGTGTGGGGGTGGGGGGTGTGTGTGGTGGGTGTGTGGTGGTGGGGGTGTGTGGTGGTGTGTGGGGGGGTGTGGTGGTGGGGGTTGGGGGTGTGTGTGTGGTGGGGTTTTGTTTTGGGGGTGTGTTGGGGGTTGTGTGTTGGGGGGTTTTTTTGGTGGGGGTGTGGGGTGTGTGGTGTGTTTGGGGGGTGTGTGTGGTGTGTGTGGTGGGTGGGTTTGGGGGTGTGGTGGGGGAACATAAGAACATAAGAAAGAAGGAAAATGCAGCAGGGCCCATCCCCCGCGAGGCAGGTCCAAATCTCAACGGCGCCCCGCCCCGCCAGGTAGACATTCATGGGAGGGAACACTGCATCTGACCAGCACAGGTAGCAGGACCAACCACACCCAACCCACCCCCTCAAATTTCGTTTCCCCCTGGTCAGCCGACCACCTGGTCAGCCGACCACCTGGTCAGGGGGGGTGGTGGGGGGGTGGGGT